>JABUQX010051817.1:5000-33880 GCA_015478945.1 Trachelipus rathkii
TATATATATATATATATTATATAATATATATCATATAATATATATATATATATTATATATATATCGTATATATAAATTGAATAGGGAATCTGGCATAGAATTATGAAATAGAGATGGGGCTTTTCAAAATGAATGAAAGATTGACTAGAATGTGGTAGGAACACTTCGAAAATCTGTTAACATTGGCAGTAAGAAGAGGTGATAGTGAATGTGTGTGGCGTTTGATGGTGCAAGAAGGAAGTAGTATTTTGGTGATGAGGTATTAGAAGGAGGAGGTAATGGGTAGAAGCAGAAAGTTTAGAAATGGTAAATCTGCAGGATATAAGATGAAATTACCGGTGAATATGTCAAGAACGGAGGCGAAGATGGTGATTGATTGGACTTGAAGTTGTGTAATAAGCGTTTATAGGGTATAGTTCCGAGGATTGGAGAGAGCAGTAATATACCCCTTATATAAGGTGGGGGAGGTAAGGATAACTGTAGAAATTACAGGGGAATTAGTTTTTAAGTGTAGTAGGGAAGATATATACTTGTATTTTGGTCGATAGAATGCGTCGAGTGACTGAAGGACCAATTGGTGAAGAACAGGGTGCGCCTTAGAAAGTGGTGGAGGATGGGTGGATTCAAATCTTTACATTGAAACAAATGATTGAGAAAATAAGGGAGATGAAGAATAAGGACAGGATCCAATATTTGGTTCGGGCTGAGCCCAATTCCCCCCCCCCCCTCATAAAAATGGAAATAAAATTCGGAATTTTCAGCCGATTTTGATCATTTAAACACCAAACTGTAGCTTTTATTTGCCCTCTAAAACGTCGTTTTAGAGTGTTTTTCTGTGCCGATGGTCATTCTTTCAGAATTTTCAATTTTTTCAAGGCCCATGTTTTTGACATTTTAGGCTATCAACTTGAAGATTTTTTTTCGAATATCTTCACAAACTTTGAAATAATGCATAGATGGGGTTCCACTACCTACAAAAGTCACGTCGTACTTTTTGATTTTTTAATTTTGTGCTCAGCAATGTCCAATTTCAAAACCCACTTTTTTTGGTTTTTGAAATGAAAAATTGCCATAATTTTTTTCTGTTCATGCGAAGTGGATGAAATTTTCAAGGCATATAGAGTCGGGGGAGATGCACATTTCTTGCTTAGATAGTTTACTTTGTATATACGTAGTTTTGGATTTGTTCGAAAAAGACAAAATTTTTCTTGCGAAAATAATTTTTTGGAAAATTTAAAAAAAAAAATATTCTTTTTGACTATACAAAAATACTATCTAAGTAAAAAAGATGTATCTTGCCTTGCTTTACAAGTCCTGAAATTTTTATGTTAATCGGATAGGTAGGAAAAAAATATAAATATTTCACTTTTCCAAAAATTCAAATTTTGGAAAAGTGAAATATTGAATTTTTTTTCCACTCATCCGATCAACATCAAATTTTCAGGGCTTGTATAGTCGGCCAAGATACATCTTTTTTACGCAGATAATTTTTTTTGTATAGTCGAAAGAAATTTTTTTAAAAAATTTCCAAAATTTTTTTTTTTTTTTTTTTGAAAATTGTTCCAAGAAAAAATCTAAAACTAATGCATGTACAAAGAAATTATCTAAGTAAAAAATGTGCAACTCCCCCGACTACATATGCCCTGAAAATATCATCCACTTCGCACGAACAGGAAAAAAAATTATAGCAATTTTTCATTTCAAAAACCCAAAAAAGTAGGTTTTAAAATTGCCTATCTGAGCACAAAATTCAAAAAGAATAAAAAAGTACGACGTGACTTTTTTTTAGATAATGGACCCATCTATGCATATTTCAAGTTTGAAGTCATTTCGAAAAAAAATCTGGAAGGTGATAGTAAAAATGTCAAAAACATGAGTTTTGAAAAATTAAAAATTCTTTAAAAATAATTATAGACCACAGAAAAACAACCTAAACACGTTTTAGAGGGTAAAAAGGGCTACGTTTGGTGTTTATAGGGTCAAAATCGGCTAAAAATTTCGAATTTTATGTCCATTTTTAAGGGGGGGGGGGGAAATTGGGCTCAGCCCGAACCAAATATTGAATCTTCCCAATAAATTGTATTTAAGTTTGAAGCTTTATGGCAAGGGTTATTGATATATGATGTTGGTGGTAAGCTTCTGAATGGAATCAAAAGAATGTATGACGATAGTGAAGCGTGTGTAAGAATTAGATGGAGTTGAAAGTGATTGTTTTAATTATTACATATAGGCGAGTGAGGGCAAGGATGTGGCTATGTCTTTCTTAGTATTCAGTTTGTATATGATGAGATTATGAAAGATAACAGGCTGGCTGGTTACAAGGGGATGGTGTTAGATGATGGAGAATGGAAGAGAGTGGAGGGTGCCCCTACCATTAGATCGCGGATGATTTGGTTTTGTGTGGGCGAATCTGAAGATAGTTAGAGGGATTGGTAGAGAGATTTGGCAAGGTTGTAAAGGAGATGTTTGAAGGTAGACATAGATAAGATAAGGTTAAGGTTGTGAGCGAGGACAGTCTTCGGTGTGAAGTTACAGATGGTGAGCAGCTGGGACAATTGTCTGAGTTTAAATGTTTAGGATATATGGTTGAATGAAAAGGGATCGGATGATGCAGAGGGTAGTAGGAAAGTTGTGAATGGCAGGAAGGTGGCTGGTGCAATTAAATCATTGGTGGATGTAAAGGAGCTAGTCTTGAAGTGCGCGCTGGCTTCTTACATTAGGGTTAATGTTTTTAATAATAATGTATGTTGAAAAAAATTTAATATACAGAAACCAATAAATTAGCCTAAGATACCATAATTAATGTCAATAGTCAAAAGCTAAAAGTAACGAGTAACGGAGTAAGCGGAGCTTCGTTACTTTTGCTTTCAAAGAAACGGAATAAGATAATCGGAACTACTTTTTCAGAGTAACGGAGTAACGATAACGGAACTAGCTTTTTGAGTAACGGAGGCGCCACCTCTGTTATATATATATATATAATAATATATATATATATATATTATAATATATATATATATATAATATAATATATATATATTAATATATATAATAGTAATATATCGACCTAGCTCGTGTGATGTCGACTATATATATATATTATATATTATATATATATATAATAATATTATATTATAATAATATATATATATTAGGGATGCACCCGGATCTCCGGCTCCGGGCTCTGGCTTGGCCGGATTCCGGCGCCTTTTTAAAAGATCTCCGCGGGCTCCGGCCGGAGACCACTAGTCTCCGGCTTTCTCCGGCCGGAGACGCTATATTTTTAAAAGGTAGTTTTGAAATAAAAATATAATAAATTCATTGAAAGTAATAATGAAACATTTAATGAAATAAATTTATTTTAGAAGAACTGTTTCATACAAAAAGTGTAAAAAATTAATTTTAGTATTTTTTTGTTGTAGTGATAAAATTAAGTCAAACTAACTAATAACTAATATTATAACTATAACAATATATATAAAATGAATATTCCTATTGACACCATTTACTAAATTCACTAATTATTTTGATAAACAACTTAATAAGGGGTTGACTACCAAAGATGACAACCCCTAACGAAATACACTTTTTGAATAAATCTACTTTAAAATGCAATACATAAATAGTAAATGAATTGGTAATAGAACTTTTAAGCTACATGCCATTTCTGACCAAAAGACTAAAAAATTATTGATTGTATCCTAAATCTTTAAATTATTAAAGAGGTTTTAAGTTTAACAAACTAACATTTGAAACTATAAATATATATATATATATATTATATATATATATATATATATTTATATATATATATATATAGTATATTATATATATATATAGTATATAATATATATATATATATATATATATATATATATATTAATATAATAATATATAAATATATATATAAATTATAGTATCAGTGGCGACTCCAGCAACTTTTTTTTTGCTACTCGTGCTCTCTCTCTCTTCTTCTATTATATATATATATACTTTATATATTAGTATAATATTATATATATATATATATTATTATATATAGTATAATATTATATAATATATATTATATATATATATATAATATTATTACTTTACTATATATATATTATATATATATATATATACCGATAGTATATATATATATTATATATATATATATAAATATAGACGGTATTAGTGGATCTATATGCTATATAGTATATATATATATGGTATATATCTATACGATATTATAATATATACAGTATAAATATCTATATATATTATATATATGGTTATATTTTATATTATAACATATATATATATTACTAATAATTATACTATATATATATAATATAATAATATATATATTATAGTATTATATTATTATTTATATATAAATAATATACTATATACTAAATATATATTTATGAATATATATATCACTATATTATATTATACATATATTATATATATATATATATATTAATGCTTGAAGTTATCTATTAAAATAATTTTTTATATTCTACCGTTTTCTATTTTGATTCTATGACTAACTTTAAACTTATGAAAATATTTCAAAGTACTTTTATTTTTGCCTTTATAATTCTAAAGTATCTTTTGTTAATAATTTCTATTATTTTATTTGTCTTATAAAATATTTTTTGTTAGAAAATATTATTTATTAGTATATGTATTCTAATAAACAGTAATTTATAAAACAGTATTTAATAATAATTTTATGCTCTTTATCCAATCTCACTATATTGATATGAAATATCCGCCATTTTATGCTTTGGGCACGGATTAGTCGATATTTTTAATGTGTTTAAAAGCGTTATTTAAAATAGTGGCTATTGACTTTCCTTTTTCTTTCTCAATTTTGCATAATCGACTTTATATTTATTCTGTAATAATTTCATTTATTTGACCAACTTTATCAAAAAAATAAGAGAATATTACTGGAGTAATTTATAGAAATTTGCAAAATAGATAGTTTCTAAATGTCCAACTCGTGCTGATGCAGCTGAGTAGCAGCGAGTGCAGGAGATCGCCGTCTGAATTATATAGACGGAATAGGTCTATAATACTATGTAATACTTAATATATATAAACTTATAAATATTTAGGATATATATATATATTAAGTTAAGTATATATATATATCTATATACTTAATGGTATATTGATATAAAGTATAACTATAGCCTCTAATATACAGTGTGAGTCATTAGTATAATCGAGTATTGTTAACAAATATTATATAGAAGGTAAGCATACATAATGGTTTATATATATATAGATTACTCGTACACGCTATAATATATTATAAATGGGTGATATATAATTAAGAGAGATCATACTATGACGTATCATATCTGTACTCAGTAATAGTAATAGAGCTAATAGTATATATATACTATATATCTATATGGGTTAATGTATATACCTATAAGGCCTAGTAGTAAGTATATATACTATATAATTAGTATACTTATATATATACTAAATATAAATATATATATACGGTATATATATAAAGTGCATGTACCAGCTGTTATCTACACTGTATAGAGTATCACAAATATAATTTTTTAGAAAATTAACTTATATTGTTACCCAAAGTCAGTGAAAGGAAAGTTAAATAGCTTATGCATTCCTATTTAGGACCATTCTCTAATATTTAAAATAAAATGCTCTAAATTATGAATGAAGAAACAGGAAGCTGTCAGCTAGGTGTTGGAGAAAGAACGATTCTTTTAACTTGTAAGAATATTTCCTACTTGGCTAAGCATTCTCTCGCTAAATACACTTGAAGGTGGAGCAGAGAGATATTTCCTAGCTAATTCTGGTAAGATGCAATCAGGATAAATAGCTTTTCTTTCTTTCCACCATAACAGTAGATCCATAAATGGTGCTGCAAAATTTTATCCCACATGTAGTTGTTGAATAGTAATTTCCTAATTCATGTTGTTTTCTCTCACTGCTGCTTCTACGTTTGCATTTTAACTTTTTTCTCTTTTGATCAGTTCCACTTGATTTGATTGTATCTGATATTCTTGCATTTCTCTAACGATTTTCTTGTAGCATGTCATCAAAGCACTTACAGGAAATTGAATGTGTTTGTTTCCTAATCAATATCTGCCGTTTTCATTTTCCGCTTCCTGTCATGTGAATACTGTATAAGACTGATGCATTTTGATCATCATGTTTTGTTCATCATAATGCTGAACTTAATGTAATATTTTCTTTATGTTTTATAAAAGTTTTTACTTCTTCTTTGAGCATAGATTTTGTTTTATTCTGATCAATAATTCAAAGGAGATAATTTGCTATTGTATAAATAAAAATTCTTCTTAAAAGTACATAAAAGTTTCTTCTCATTAAATTTTAAACGTTTATCTTCATAGTTTTTAGCACCGCTATGCCTTCCAAGTTTTTGCTAAATATGTTTGCAATGCATTAACTGCAGGTGTTTACAAAAGATAAATCTACATCATCATCACTCGCTCTTTTAGTTATTTCTTCAAATGGTTGTAGCAATATCTAATTATATTCTCCATTAGCTTCCATTGATTTGCATTTAAGATATCTAAATTGTTTTTCGAATTTAAGAATATATAATAATTGCAAGTTTTTGCTCTATGATCCTTTGGAAGCATATAATATGCTGAATTCCATCTTGTTTCCACATCTTGGATAAGCTTTAGTGTATTGGCAAATTAGATTTTTTGAATTTCCGTTAATTTAGGTTTGTACGCAATTGGTGATGCTACTAAAAATGGACGTAACAATTTTCCTAACAAGTAATTAAATCTTTAATTGATTTTTGAGAAAATATAACATCATGTATTACTAACTGTAAGGAATGAATAAAACATGTCTCATTTCTAACAGCCCTGTCGCTCTCGATATAATATACCCTTCTTGTATGTTTGGTGGGCATTATCTTACGGAACAACATGAATTTTCTTTTTTTAAATCCCAAGCTCTTAAGTATTCCTCACTTTTTAGACATATATTTTTCTGCTGAATGCGAAAACTAAAACTACTGATTTGTTGTGTTCCACTCTTCCTTTGAAAATATTTATCAATCCAATGCCCTGACATACTTATAAAGCTTTCGTTGTTGTATATGAGCAAGTCCAAATATCTGATGTTAATGTTATTGCTTGAATTTCTTGCAGCTGAATGTTATTCTTTTTCTTTACCTTTATATATTGTTTGGATAAATTTCTGAAAAGTACCTCCTGATGGAATAGTTATATTGTGGACCCTAGCGTGATTTATTAATTCTCTATAATCCAATGTTCTTACAAGAAAGAAAATGGCAGAATGTCCACCACGCAATACAACTACCACCCCCACAATTTTGAAATGAATTATGTGCATATACTTTTCTATCATTAATTTCCCAAATCTTGTTTAATCAGTTATTTTCAAACAGTGTAAGCTAAAAGAAATCTTTATTAAATAGACGATAGAAGGTTCATGATATGGAATGGACATGGATCATCATACTGCTTGTGTATTGATATCATCTTTTCTTTATTCGGCCACCTTTTCCTCTGAAGATTCAGGCATATTTCTTTTATCTTCAAAATAATATGGTTTTATTTCTCTTCAAGATGATCCAGTAAAGGTTTTGCTGGCTATACATAATTTGAAGCGGCTTTCTTGGGATTCATACTTGATAGTATTCGTATTCCAGTAGCGGCACAAGTAGTTCACACGGTCAGCGGGCTTAGGCCCTCTTCAAGGAGTGCGTAACTTCTACTCAGGTAGTTACACTTAGGATCGCGGACAGGAAGGTGCATGATAATTGTATGTTTAGAAGTCAAAGTCCATTTCATATATATATATATAATATATATTATATATATATTATATATATATTATATAATAACTATATTAATATATATATATATATATATAATATATATATCTATAATATATACATATAATATAGATAATTAAATATATATAATATATTATATGTATACTATAATATATAATATATATATTATAACTCCTATATATATATATATATATATAGGTGAGTATATATAATATCTTATATATATATATATATATACTCCTATATATATATATATATATATATATATATATATATATATATATATATATATATATATATTATATAATATTAGTATATATATATATATATATATTTATATATATATATATATATATAATATATTAAGGTAAATGGAAATTTCATTCTCCAGCCGGAATTAAAATTTTCATTCTCCGGCCTCCGGCTCTCCGGCTCTCCGGCCTCCGGCCAAAATTACTCTCCGGTGCATCACTATATATATATAATATATATATATGTATATTATATTATATATTACTATATATATATTATATATATATAAGTATATATATATATATATATATATTATAATATTATATATAGTAATATATATATATATAATGTATATATATAATATATATTATATATATATATATATATATATATATATATATATATATATATATATATATATATATATAATAGTATATTATATATATACACACACACAACTTACCTCTCCCAGGAAGGGTCAAGACCCTGTCAGCAGGGCCAGCGCTCTTCTCCATCCTCCAGAACTCCCTTTTCTCTCAGCTCCCGCATCAACGGCTTTCAATGTCTTCTCAATGAGTCCTCTACCGAGCTCTCCCATCTCTTCCTAGGTCTTCTTCTTAGTCTTGTTCCCTCCGGTCTATACTTCCATCTCCTCATGGCCACTTTCTCCTCCTGTATCCTCTCCAGGTGTCCCCACCACCTCAATCTGACTGCATCCATCTTATTTAATATAGCTTTCACTCCAACCTCCTCCCTTATTCTTTCGTTTCTTTAAGATCCGTGTCATCTAGTCTTTCTCATTATTGCTCTCAAAACAAATCTTCGCCGACAGTATTCTACAATCCTCTTTTGCGGTCGTGCTCCATGTCTCTGTCCCACATAGTAGAATCAGTATTAACACCCCCTCAAATATGGCCCTTTTCACATCCATACTAATTTGTCTATCTTTCAGTTTGGAGTACACTGCTCTTACAGCTCCCCCATACTGAGCTACCATACTTGTTATCTTCTGTAGATTTCCTACTACTCTTCCAAATAATCTACCCCAATTTTTTACATTTCTCCACTATCTTTATCTCAGTCCTTTCCACATTCACTCTCAGCTCTCCTTGTTCTTCTTCTCTACTAACCACCATGATCTCCATTTTTCTGCGGCTCACAGTCAGACCGGCCTCTCTTAAGCCTACTTTAGAAAACATGTAACCTTCTCCTCAGCCTATATCCTCTTCGCTCCAGCACACCAAGTCATCTGTGTATGCCAGAATATCACTTCCAAATCTCCTCTAACCTCTCTCACCTTCTTTATCACTACATCCCGATATGCTACAAACAAAATTGGCGATCAAACACCTTCCTGTTTGACTCGCCGTTCTTCACTTCAAACCATCTTATTTCATATTCTGTTCTTTACATTACATTTACAATCTTATACAAACTCTCTAGGGCTGCCTCTCAAATCTATTTAACCAATGGCATATTCTCTAATCATTTGTGGGTGGGGTGTGTTTCTTGGGCGAGTTGTGGAGCCATTTTATTATTTGCCATGTTCTTTTTTCTCTTCCGATATCTGCATATGTTTTCCATTGGTGTGTTTCTCAAGTTTTCTGTTTTATGATGGAGATAAGATTGAGATTCTGTCTGTTTAAGGAGTCTTTATTTTGCGGTAGATTTGGATATAGTATGTTGCTGTCGAATGATGTTCTTTGTTTTATTAAATATACAGATTCAGGTGTTAGGGAAGGGTTGTAATTAATGAATGGACGATTGAGAAAAAATTTGCCGATGACGATTATAGTAAATTTTGTCGATGACGATTAATTGAAAAAGTAATATTTAAAAAAAAAAAATTAAAATTCCCTAACTCACCGAAATTATTTAAGTGATCAAAATTTTAATTCCTTAAGTCTCCTTAATAATAATAATAATCAATAATAATATAATAATAATAATAAATAATCAAATCAAAAATATTTTATTCTCTCTATTAGGTACATAGTTTTGCTTACATATTAATATTAATACAAAGGAATAAATAAATGAGAAGGGCTACTAGGGGACGTTTTCGTCCACTGAGCCCAAATAATAATAATAATAATAATAAAAATAATAATAACAATAATGATAACAACAACAACAACAACAACAACAACAACAACAACAACAACAACAACAATAATAATAATAATAATAATAATAATAATAATAATAATAAAATAATAATAATATAAATTAAAATACTACTAAATCAATAAATAATCAGGTAATCAAAATAGCTAAATAGAATTAAGATGTCTGAGGATATTGAATCTACAGTAATTAAAAGGATAAAAAAAAAATAATAATAATAATTAATAAGTAATAATAATAATAAAAAAAAATAGGACAGATTTTAACTGAAGATAAATATAATAATAGTTAATCAATGAAAATTAAAAGTATTTATTAATGGAAATGAGGAGACATGCTTGTGGTCTGTAACGGTTTCATAGGTCAAGTGACTGTTCCTCATATAGTTTAAAATACTTAGACCAGGGACTTAAATGTAAGGTTTCCAAGTTTGCAGATGATAGCAAATTGGCTACCTCAGTAAGGAATAATGATGGATGTATTAAGATTTAAAATACATGGTGGGAGCTGTAATCGTTGATGGGATGAGCCGGTTCGTTCCTTCTTCGACTAAATCTTTTTCTCTTCTCATAATCCATGGTTCGATCGTGCTTGTTCTATGGCCATTCTGGCTAGAGACAGTGCATATCAGGGGTGGAAAAATTCTCCTATCACTCTCGCTAATTTTCATTCAGCTAGAAATCGTTGCAGGGATACTCTACGACGAGCAAAGCAGGCTTTCATCAAACGAAAGTATGTAACCTCAATGGTTCTCCTACTGACAAATCTTTCTGGCCTATTGCCAAAAACATCTCTAACAACTTCTGTAAATTTGCCTTTCCTCCTCTTATTCGATCTGATGGTTCTGTTGCTAATTCTCCAACTGAAAAAGCCAGTCTCTTCGGCCTCCTATTTCCTTTGGCTCAACCCTGAACGATTTTGGCATTCCTCTTCCTCCTCCTTCTCCACTCAGGTGTCCTATGCCTTCGCCTGTGATTACATATGATCGGGTGCATGGGCTCCTGAAATCTATGAACGTTAGGAAGGCGGGTGGTCCGTATGGCATTCCTCCCGAGATTTGAGGAAGTGTGCTTCCGTGCTATCCCCGCCTCTCGTTCAACTATATTCTCTATGTCTCAATACTAGCACTTTCCTTCAGTGTTGAAAGCTCGCACAAGTCCAACCTATTCCGAAAAAAGGAAGCCGCTCTGATCCTTCTAACTATCGCCCTACAGCTCTCACATGTATTCTATCTAAGATATTTGAAACCCTTCTCAACTCTCACTTCTTAGATCATCTGGAATCTCATTCACTTCTTTCCGATCGCCAGTATGGCTTTCAGCGTTCGAGGTCTACTGACAATATACTTTCCTATCTAACCGATTTATGGTTTTCCGCTCTTAGGAACAACGAGGAGACTTGCGCGGTGGCGCTTTTTACATATCCAAAAGCATTGAACTGAGTATGGCAAGCGTCAACTGCTGCTCCAAGCTCCCCTCCTTGGGTTTCCTCTTGCTTCTCTTTGCTTACTTATGTCTATCTTTCTTTCAAATCGTTCAATAACGACTGTTGTTGATGGGGAGACTTCTTCTTTTTCTGTCAATAGTGGTGTTCCTCAGGGTTCTGTCTTATCTCCTACTTTATTCCTACTTTTCATTAATGATCTTCTCACCTGCACATTTAACTCTATCCACTCATATGTCGATGACTCGACCCTTCATTCTTCAACTCATTTCAATTCTGCTCCCTCTTTTACTTCTAGAATTGCCTCTCGTCTTAATCTTTCCGATTCTATTCTTGCTGATCTGGATAGAATTTGTGGGTGGGGTCATCTCAACCTTGTGAAATTCAATTCTTTAAAAACCAAACTTCTACAAATCTTCTCTAAAACAACTTCTAACTTTTCTATCGCTTTTGATGGCTCTCTCGTCTCTCCTGTTGAAAATGTAAACATCCTTGGCTTAACATAACAAAAAAATGTCTTGGAAACCTCAAATCACAACGGTTGCTAGGGCGACCTCAAAGAAACTGGGAGTTCTGTTTAGACTGTGAGACTTGTTTTTCTCTTCTCAGTTGCTCCAGCTATACAAGGGTCTTATCAGCCCTTGTATGGAGTAATGCTCTCTTATCTGGGAGGGGGGGCTCTGGTTTCACCCGGCTCTTGAACAGAGTCGGGCAAAGCCCACAAGGCTTATAACCTGTTCTGTCCTTTCCAGTTCACTTGACCCTCTATCTTTGAGGCGCGATGTTGGTGCTTTATCTCTATTATGCCGCGATATGGCGACAGGTGGCGGTGCTCGAGGGAACCTCATCGAGCTCCGCGTAATACTCATCCCTTTACTGATGCCCTCCTAGCAACAAAGGGTCGCTGTATCTGCACACAAGTTTTTTATTGATATTGGTAACTCCAAGCTAGTTCTTTGCGGTGCTTCCTTCTTTCCCGCCACCTCTGTTCTGTTTAATTCTCTTCCATCTTCTGTATTTCCTGCTGAATTTAATCTCCTCATTTTAGAGCCTGCGTCTGTGCTCATCTGCGTAATTTGCCCTAGAGGGTGAATTTTTGAGCGTATTACACCCTCTTCTTGATTAGGGTTCTGCCCGTGAGTGGTGGTGCAAAAAAAAAATCTTGGGTGAGCAGATATGTGGCAAATTTTGTATATGCAGCAATGGCACCAAACTACCATTTCGATATTCCCCAGAAGAATCGCACTCTCTTCAACATTGCCCTCAGATGGACCATATGTCACAACCACACATACTTTGACCTTTTCAACTTAAATTTAACGGCATTAGAATTCTAGTACTACACCACACACAAAATTTCTAAAGTCTTTCCTTTGAGGAATAAGGAAGTTGAATCTTTTCATGCCAAGTCACAGTTTCCTACACTAATAATTATAATACATTCTTACGGAATAGTGAATTACAATCAGTAACCGGGTCTTCCAAAAAAGTTTCTCTAGATGATGTTCAAATGTTGGGAGTTCTTATAAAAAAAATCTTCTAAAAAGAAGTTCTATTCAATATTGAAGTAATCTGGAGTTTCTACGGACATAATACGATTACGACCACAGAATCTGGTATATGGTTTAACGCCTTTCTCTGCCTTTATTGGAGCTTACCCAGAGATTGCCAATGATAATGTTGGTGGTCCTAGTTATGGGGGAATTATGAGAGAGGTGAAATTGCCTTTAACATTTTGTACAGTGGTGATGGCAGAGTTGTAAATTTGTAAATATTATTTTTTAAGATTGGTGGGGAGGAAACAAACGTTTCTATTTAATAGATTAAAGTTTTAACTGCCCATAGGGCCTATTAAAAGTTTTTCTTAATTATCACTTTACGGTTCTATTAGTGATTTAAAATATTCAATTCGCCTTTTTCAAATAATAATTGATTAAATAATTTGAATTAATTGTTTTTTCGAAAAATTTTGGTCATTACTTATAAGAAATTTATAATCTATAGAATATATCACCCGCTTTCTCTTTTCTTCCCGTCATGTTATGACGGGTGGGGAGGGTATAATAACCAAAATTTAAATCTTCTTTATTTACAGTATAGGCAATGGAATCTATTTGGATCAATTATTTAAGTCTATTTAAGTCAATGAAATTATTCTCTAATTTATATATAATGCAAATTTTAATTTAAAGTTAGTTTTTTTTATGTTGCTTTTTTTGAAGTTAAAAACATATCTTAAAATATTCATATATGGTATGAGAAGTGCTAAATGGAACATCCATCCCAACTTTGATGCTAATTGTTCACTTATTCTTTTTACGTTCAAGTAAGTTCATATTTATATTAAGTAATATAAAAATTTAAATGAAAATTATGTTAATAAATTATAAACTACAAGTAAAAATAATTTAGGTAAGAAATATTAAATAATGGAATACAGGAAATTATTAATAGGATTTTTTTACTAGTTGAACTAATTCTTTGAAGGAAACTGTCTACAATTTCAATAGTCGACCACGTTTATATTCGTAAGAAGTTTCCTCCAGAAAGTCTGGAGGTACGTAAGCATAGCTACTATTGCAGTAAAGTAATATAAGATGATTTAATATGAAAAACAATAACAATGTAAAACTTTATGCATTACAAATATAGCTACACTCTATACACTTTTCTTATACATACTTTTCTTTCATTTTTAGGCCCGGGGTCAGGAGCCCTTTGAACTTATCTCCTGGAAATACGGGCTACGAAGCCATTTGAATTTATCATCAATCAAAATACGGGGTCAGGAGCCTTTCGATTCGAACTTATCTCCTGGAAACAAAGACTCAGGAGCTCATTGTCACCAATTTTTTAAACACAGGCTAAGGAGTCCAATTGGCTTTAAAAGAAGTACAAAAGAAAAAGCAGTTGAATCACAAATGTTCCACGTTTTAAGAACCTTTAAATGAAAACTTTATAAATATATCTAAATATATTAACAGTATTAAGAAAAAGAAGTGCGCATTTGTTTACCCGGCCGATGCCACTTAAAAATTCGAATTAACCGCCCATACGTTGAGACCAGCTGGAAGCTATTTAAAATCACTTAAAAAATACCTAAAACTAGAAAAACACTTAAAAACATCAAAATTTGATTAACTATTATAAAAGAAACAATTACAAGATATCAAAAGTTAACCGAAGATAGAACTTATATATATATATATATATATATATAATATATATATATATATTATATATATAAATATTATATATATATATATATATATATATATATATTATATATATATATATATATATATATATATATATATATATATGTACAGCAAATTATTAGAAATAAATAAAAAAATAAAATCTGGATTTTATTCTGCAGGCGCGCTTTTCATGTTACATTGATTCTAAATTTTTATGTCATAAAGAGAAAAAAAAGGGTTTTAATAGGTAATTATTTCACTTTCATTGATTTTACTGCACTGTTTGACTATTGCACATTACATATTCTCATCCATTTTTATATTTTATTTGCATATTTGTCTGTTTGGTTACCGAGAAAAATTATAGAGCCAAGGGGTGATTTAGCATGAGAGCTGTAGCTACGATCCTCTGAAGTGGAGCTTCTCATTCCCTTTCACACTTCTAATTTTTCATAAAAGTAAGTCTACTTTATATATGTGTGTTTTTCTTAATTGTCCTGTAGCCTAGTTTTCACCAACTTAAAGTATTATCATCAATTCTAATCTCCCATTTAATTATTTATTCTATTATCTCACATTATTATTATGATCCAATTTTTTTATCAACTTTATTATATCATTTTTTATGTAATAAGATATCACCATCATTTTATTTTATTACAATATATATATATATATATATATATATATATATATATATATATATATATATATATATAATATAAGCTATATATATACTATATATATACTATATAGTATATATATTTATTAATATATTTATTTATAATATTAGAAATATATATACTACTTATATATATATACCTATATAATATATAAAATTTAGGTAGTATATATATATATAGTATATATATATATATATTATATATATATATATATATATATATATATATATATATATATATATAATATATATATATATATATATAATATATATATATTATATATATATAGTATTTATATATATATATATATTATTGAGTTTTAATATTATCCAAAATTCTTAATATTTGTTCAATTAATCAGCAAAATAATTGGCAAAAATTGCCCATGACAACGATTAAAAAAATATGCCAATGACAATTAATCATCCCATCACTAGTTGTAATGTTTTCTGTGGCCTTTTGGTATGTAGAGGTTGGAAGCTTTTTGATTACTTTGGTGAGGTTATGCTATGGCTTTATGCAAGAGCAGTGGGAGTTAGTTTGATGGTGAAGGTAGGTTGGATTCAATGTGTTGCGTGAAATTTTGCAAGTTAGCCTTTCTGCAATTTGTGAAAGTTGTAGTTATTTTGGGTTTACTATTTTTGTTTGATAAGTGATTAATATTGGGACATGGTTTGATGGGAGATCAGTCTCTGTATTCCATGTGGTGTTTGTGAAGATAGATTCAGCTCACCTTCTCATGGTGTGTTTGGGGGCTGCTGAGATGCTGGAAGGGTAAGATCGCCAATGCAGCTTCAAAGAGCTGAAACACTTTTGACACCCTATCGCTTCCAATGAAGAACACCTGGATGTCTAGGACAAGACGTACTTAAGAATAACCGTCTCGGACCTACTCAACAGGACCGGTACATGCGGTACTATTATAATTTTATAATATTTTTATTATATATTTTGTATAATATATAATATATATCAATATAATTATATATATATATATATTACATATTATATATATATAATATATATATAGTATAAAAAAGTTATTTTATATTATAATTTATATATATTATTCTCAAACTATCATATATATATATAACAAATACAAAAAAAATTTAGTAGTGTTGATTTTTTTTGTATGAATCTACATACTCTAACCTAGGGTTTGGTTTATTATTTTCGGTTTTTTTATCCTTTAGAAGAGAGGGCGTATTTGGGTGTGGCTTTTCTAGCATTATTGTTGGTTCGTTTATGGATTCTTTCGATTTTTCTTCAGGTCGCCAGATTGTAGTTTTGGGGTGTGTGTTTGGGTTTTTTTATTTGTTTTATCAAGATTTGTAGAGGCTTGGATTGTAGGGTCTTTTTGCATTTGTCGTTTCAGTGTTGATTTCGCCCATTGTTAGCGATTGTAATTGTCTTTGTCTAGGTGTTTGGTCTCTTTAGCTTTTATATAGTCATATGGAGCACATTTGCTGTGAGGTTTTTTTCATGGTTATTAGGGTCGATCACTGTTTTTCCCACTTGTAGTTTTTTTTTGTGGATTTGATTAGAGTTTATTTCATCTTTTTTGCCTCGGATTGGCTTTATTTTTTTGTTTTTATCTTTTGACAGTATTGCTGGTGTGGCGTTTCCTGCTTTGATTGGTAAGTTCCCCTATGATTTTTTGGCCTTTTTTAGAGTGATTGGTAGCTCTTTACTTGGTAGTAGTGGTTGGCTTTAATTTTTTTGTTTTATCAGGACTTTATGTAGGCCTTTGGCATGTAAGGTCGGTTTTGAATTGTGTCCGTTGTTGGCTTGGTTTGTAGGAGTTGTAATTTTTTTCGTTTGGGCTTTATTTGATTTTATTCACTGCGGTCTGCTCGAGCCTCCTATCTTGATGTGGGGTTTTTGTTTTATGCATATTGTGGTGTTTTACATATGGAGTTTTTTTTTTTTTTTATTTGTTTCAGCGCTTTATTTTGTTTTTTTGCTATACGGTTTGGGATTATTTTTTGTTTTTCCTGAGTTTTTTAGGAGGCCGATTCTGGTGTGGGCTGTTTCCCATTGAGTATTAGTGTTCAGTTCTTGATTTTCCGCATTTTCCATTCGGCTATTGTTTTTCCCTTGGTACGTACCGTGGTTTGCCATTTTTTTACTTTTGTTTTATCAGTTAGTGAGAGCATTTGATGTAAGGGGCTTTTGCATATTTATGCGTTTCCCCGTTGCTGGATTGGCCTTGAACTAGGATGATTGTATTTTGTCTTGTTAGGGTTTGGGATCTTGTTTGATTTTTTTTCTGAGTCTGATAGAGGATATTTGACAGTGGGCCGTTTTATTTTATGGAATATAATTAGGTCGCTAAAATGTTTTGGGTTTTTTTTTTTGCATATTCCGACAGTTTATTTTATTTTTTATTTGTTCATTTATTGTTTTCTTTTATTTTGTTTTTTTGCATTTCGGCAGGAGCTTTGGATTGTGGGGTTCCTGATATTAGATTGTTCCCAGTTCTATGATTTTTTGATTTTTTATTAGGCAGATTGTACGTTTTCCATTGGTGTACGTGGTTGGGATTATTTTTTGTTTTCGATTCAGTACGGGCATTTGGCTTAGGGGTTTTTCAGCCATTTTAGTGTTTACGTTCGCCATTGGGACCTTTGGCCTTTGTCTGACAAGCCTTGATTTGTACCTTTGTCACTCCGGTGTTTTGGTCTTACTTTAGTTTATTTCTATACAGTCTGTGGCCTTTTGTGTGAGTGTTTTATTTGCTTATTGGTCGTACATGTTTTACACCCCCTGAGTTTTTTTTTTTTGACCCACATTTGCATCGAGCTTTTTTTATTTTTACTTTGACTGAGGTTTGGGTTTATTTATATTTGTATTTTATATTTCGCCAGAGCGCATCATCTGGCCCGTTGGGCGTTTACTAGCATATTGATCCGTTCAGTTCTATGCACTTCTTTGGACATTTTCATTAGGCACGCTTGTGCTTTTCTTGGTCGTATTGGTTTGGATTTATTTCTTTGGTTTTCACTAGCATCTCCATGTAGCGGCACTATTGGTGTAGGCGGCTCATTTTGTTTAGTCGTTTAGTAGCTTGGGATTGGCCTTTCACTCGGCGATTGTATCTTTTTAATCATAGAGTTTGGGTTTATTTGCCTTTATTTTACCAGTGTTGCCTACGCAGTCCATTTTGATTTGGGGTTTTATTTTATGCACTACCATTAGGTGGCTGTTTTACTATGGGTTTTTTTTTTTTTTTTTTCATTTGACTTAGGTTTTCTTTACATTTTACTTTGACTCACGGGGTTTGGGCACTTTACATTTTATTGTTTCTACAGTATTCTTGGCGCCGCATATCTGGGTGTGGGCTGTTTCCAACCATGATTTCGCTCGTTCCCCACGTTCCCCTCTGTTCTTTTGCACATTTTTTTGGGAGCATTGTGTTTTCTATTGGTACACGTACGTGGTTTGGCTTTATTTTATTTTGTTTTATACAGATCTCATGTAGCGCTCTATTGCATGTTACAGGGGTCATTTACCACTACTTGGCGTTTCAGTAGATTGACTTGGCTTGACCCTGGCAATGCTTGTATTGTACTTGTTTACAGGGGTTGGGCTTATTTAGCATTTTTTTTTTGCCGTTCTGACGTCAGCAGCGATCTCTTGATGTGGGCCGTTTTATTTTACTGGCATATTCAGGTTACTGTTTCCCACTTGGACGTTTTTTTTTTGCCCCCATTCCATTCAGGCTTTTTTTCTCTTTTTTTGGGCGGGGGGCCTTTTTTTTCTTGTTTTTTCAGATTTTAGCCGACGGCGCCATTTGGATGTGGGCCGTTTCACATAGCCTCTTCAGACTGTTCCCAGTTCTCATGCCATTCTTCGACCCATTTTTAATTACCAGCAGCCATTGTCCGCTCTTCACCTTGTACGTACCGGTGTTTGGGACTTTATTTATTTTTCCCTTCCTGTTGCGCACTATTGGCCTGTCGGCCGGTTTTTTGACATTTTCCGTGTTTCCCTTTAGCTTGAGCCACTTTTGGCCTTTGACCATACTAGCCCGACCTGTACTTTTTGTACATTTGTTACCGGTGTTTGTATTATTGCACTTTTATTTTGACCGTCTATCTGAGGCCTACTCTTGCATGTGGCGTTTCCTTTTCTGCTTCCATTCGGTGCTACACCACACTGTTTTCCTCCTGTCGTTTTTTTTTTTTTTGGCACCTTTGACCTTCAGCGCCTTTTTCACTCTTTTATTTGTCAGGGGTTTTGGGATTTATTTATTTTGTCTTCTTATCCCGCTTCTCCACGACCGGTCATCTGGACTGTGGGCCGGTTTACAACCACACTCGCCACTCTTGCCACTGTTCACCCAGTTCAATCTGTTCCTTTCGCCCTTTTTCATTCACAGCACCAGCATTGTTTTCATCACCTTGGTCCGTACGTGGTTTGGGATTTCTTTTCTTTTGGTTTTCATAAGATTCACTTGTCCGGCGCACCTCATTGGATGTAGCGCTCCATTTTACCACGCCCTTCCTTTACGTCGTTTCCCCCACGTAGCCACATTGCGCCCCTGTTCGGACCCTTTGCCTATGCACAGTTGTACCCTTTTGGTCCCCTTGTACGCTGGTGTTTGGTCCCGTACTTACGCATTTTCTTTCTACTCCACGTCCATCCCTCCAGCGCGCCCACTTCTTGCTGTGGCGCCCGTTTCCTTTTACTGCACTTCCTTCGGTCGCCCTCACCATGTTTTTACCCTATGTAGTTTTTTTTTTTTGGCCATTTGCTTCCGCCAGCTTTCTTTTACTCTTTTACCCTTTGCATCCCCTACACCATTGGTATTTATTTATCTTTGTTTTTTTACATCCAGTCATTTCTACGCACGCAGCGCAGCTCTCTGGCTTGGGGCTGTTTTACACCTTGCCACCTTTAAGATCGTTACCATGTTCCACAACTACTGCATCTTTGCCATTTTCACTTCAACAGCAGCACAGCTTGTAGCTTACACGCGCGCCATACTCTTTACATGTAGGCCGTTTTCCTTTTCTGCACCTTCAATTAGTTCACATGTTTTCACTTATGTGTTTTTTTTTTTTGGCACCACTTTGACTTAAGCCTTATTTTAACTCTTTTACCTTTGCCCCTACGGGGAATTGGGCATTTATTTATTTTTGTTTTTCTAACACCACTTTCCTCAGCAGCAGCCACGATATCTGGATGTGGGCCCGTTTCCCCTAGACATCTAGCTCGTTCCCGTTCCCATATTGCACTTTCTTTCGTGATTTTACCTTCCGCGACGATTGTGCTCTTATAATTGGTTACCGTACGTGGTTGGGATTTTTTTCACTTTGTTTTCTCCCGCATCTCCACGTAGAGCGCCATATTCTGGATGTACGGCGGTCATTTATCCAGTCCTTGTCTTTACGTTAGCACATTGAGACATTCGGACATTTGACCTACGGCCAGACATTGTCATTCTTCTAACACTTATTCTACGGGGTTTGGGTTTTTTAGATTTTATTTCTCAGCAGGTCCTGACTCCGAGCTACCTATTTTCGCTGTGGCGTTTCTTTTCTGGACACTACTTAAGGTCGCTCTGTTTTATACATGGCGATTTTTTTTTTGCCATTTACATTCAGCCAGTTATTTTACCTCTTTTACCTTTGCACCCACGGGGTTGAAATGCTTTTTTAATTTGTTTTTTATCAGATTTCTGCGCGAGGCCGCTCTCATCTGGCTGTGGGCCGTTCCACCCCTCGACCCATATTGATTCGTTCCCAGTATATGCACCTTCTTTTCGCCCATTTCCTAAGCAGCAAGCACTTGTAGCTTTTACCTTTGTACGTCCGTGGTTTGGCACATTTAATTTTCCTTTTGGTTTTTCTCGCATCTCACTTGTCAGAGAGCCGACATATCTGGACTGTAGGCGGCTCATCTTTCAGCATATTAAGTCGTTTAGTTCCGCACTTGGCCACTTTCGGCACACTTTGATATAGAGAGTTGTCTTTTGGTACTTTGTACCTACGGTTGTTGGTATTAATTAGACCTTATTTCCTTACCGTCCTCATCCGCGCGCCCATCTCTTGAATGTTCAGCGTTTCATTTTTATGCACCTTATAGGTCGTACACACTGTTTTACCTACATGTAGTTTTTTTTGGCACATTTTGAAATTCACAGAGCTTTACTTTTACCACTCTTTCCCTTTGCTTTAACGGGTTGGGCCTTCTTTTATTTTTTTCTCCAGTATTTCTACGCGACGCGCAGCATCATCTGGATGTGGGCTGTTTACCACTTGTCCTTATATGTTAGGTTCCATCTGCCACTTCTTTGCCCCATTTTTCTTAGCAGCCAGTGTGCTCTTATACTTGGTCACGTCCGTGGTTTGGCACTTTATTTACTTTTGCTTTATACAGCCATCTCCCATGTAGCGACGCCCCTATCTGACCTGTAGCCGGCTTTTTTCCAGCACCTAATTCGCGTTTCGTTGCTTTGCCATCTACTTGATAGGCCCCTGTTGTATTCTTGTATCTTCTCGGGGTTTGGGATTTCTTGAGTTTTTTTTTACCACGTCCTGTACGACGACACTACTTTGCATGTGTGGTGTTTTTTTCTGGACCTTTAGGTGCTCCACTGTTTTCCATCTGGAGATTTTTTTTGCCATTTTTCACGACACCTTTATTTTCCTCTTTTCCTTTGCACCCCCGGGGTTTACGGACTTTATTTCTAATTTGTTTTTTCTACCAGCTTTCTAGCCAGAGGAGACAGATCTCTGGTTGTGGGGTTTACCACAATACGACACATATTCGATGTTACCAGTTCCCCTCTGCACATTCTTTTCGATTTTCTTGAGTCATGCTTGTGCTCTTCACCACTTGGTACGTCACCGTGGTTTTGCGGAATTTCATTTTACTTTTGTTTTTAAGATCTCACTTTAGAGACGCCTGTCTGGATGTGGCCGGCTCCTTTTCAGGACTATTTACAGGTCGTTTCAGTTAGACCATTGCAGCACATTTCGGGCACTGATCTAGTACACAGATTGTACTTTTTGTCACTTTGTACCTACGGTTGTTTGGTACTTTTTAGAATTTTTTTCCTACTACAGTCTATACGCCACGAGCACATCTCTTGATTGTACCCGTTTCATTTTCTGCACCTTAATTAGGTCGCTACACCTGTTTTACACTAATGTGTTTTTTTTTTTTTGGCACATTTGATTCAGCTTTATTTTCACTCTTTTACCTTTGCACCTAGGGTTGGGTTTTTATTATATTTGTCTTTTCTCACCTTTCTAGCAGAGACCGCCCATCTCTGGTGTGGGCCGTTTACTGACCACTCTTCGCATCGTTACCCAGTTACACCACTATGCCTTTCTTTTGGACCTTTATTACAGCAGACCCACGTTGTAGCTCTTCTACATTGGTCACAGTACGTGGGTTTGGGATTTACATTTTACTTTTGTTTTATCACGATCTCCCGTAGAGAGCCCATATTGATGTAGGCCGCTCATTTTCAGCACATTACGTCGTTTACAGTTAGCATTGGACCTTGGCCATTGCTCCAGGCACAGTTGTAATTCTTCTCCACTCTACTACATGGGGTAGGATTTATTTGACCTTTTATTCTACGCCAGTCTGATGCGCTCATATCTTGATTGTGGGCCGTTTTTACATTTTATGGCTATTCGGTCGGACCCTGTTTACCCTCTGGAGTTTTTTTTTGCTTTGATTAGACGCTTTATTTTCACTCTTTTCCTTTGCATCTCGGGGTTTGGCATTTATTTATCTTTGTCTTTTTCTCACAGTATTTCTAGCCGAGAGACAGCATATTGGTGTGGGCTGTTACCCATTGCACTATTAGATCGTCAGTTACCATATGCATTCTTTACATTTTTACTTACGCAGCAGACTTGTAGCTCTTCTAACCATTGGTACGTACGTGGTTTGGGAATTCTTTTACCTTTTGTTTTTTTATACGCTTCTTCCTGTGAGGCATATCTGGAAATGTAGGCCGGTCATTTTAGACCAATATTGGTCGTTTAAAGTTCAGAAATTGACGAAAAAATTCGGAAAAAATTTGCCCAAAAAAGGAACAAGAATTTAAAATCTTCTAAACTTAATACCGTAGGGGTTTTTGGGAATTTATCTTTAGAATTTTTTTTTCATAAAGCATGTTCTGAATAAGAAAGCTAACATAACTTGATGTGGGCCGTTTTTTTTTATGGGCCATAATTAGGTCGAAAAATGTTTAAAAATAATGGAGTTTTTTTTTTTTGAAAAAATTCTGATTTACAAAGAAGCTTAATTTTAACTCTTTTACCTTTGCATATACGGGTTTTGGGAATTTATTTATATTTGTTTTTTTATAAAGTATTTCCTTAGCAAGAAGGACAGCATATCTGGATGTGGGGCGTTTTAAAAAACATTGAGCAATATTAGATCGTTTAAAAATTAAAAACTAATGCAATTCTTCGGAAAATTTTATTAAAGAAGCAAGATTGTAGCTCTTATAATTTGGTACGTTGGGTGGGGCGTACGTGGTTTGGAAATTTAATTTTACTTTGTTTTATAAAGCATCTCCATGTAAGAGAGCTAACATATCTGAATGTAGGCGGCTCATTTTAAGACATAATTTAAGGCGTTTAAAAGGTTAAGAATGAGAAAAAAATTCGGAAATTTGAATAAAGGACATGATTGTTAATTCTTGTACTTGATACCTACGGGTTTTGGGAATTTATTTAGAATTTTTTTTCTGAAAACAGGTCCTGAATAAGAGCCAACATATCCTGATGTGGGCCGTTTTATTTTTTGGACCATAATTAGGTCGTCTAAATGTTTTTAAAAATATTGGAGATTTTTTTTTTTGAAAAAATTATTAAAGAAGCTGTATTTTACGTTTTTAAGCTTTGCACAAGGGTTTGGATTTATTTTATATTGTTTTATATAAAGCTTTCTAGCAAGAGAGACAGCATATCTGGATGTGGCCGTTTAAAAAACATAGACCAATATTATCGTTAAAAAGTTAAAAAAATAATGCATTCTTTGTCGAAAATTTTTTATTACAAGCAGAAGATTGTAGGTTTTATAACTTGGTACGTTAGTGGTTTGGGAATTTAATTTTAACTTTTGTTTTATAAGCATCTCACTTGTAGAGAGCCAACATATCTGGATGTAGGCGGCTTTTTTAAAGAAATAAATTTAAGATGTTTAAAAAGTTAAATTGAAAAAAATTTCGGAAAAATTTGAATAATAGAACAAGATTGTAACTTTTGTAACTTTGTATCTATTTTGGTACTTTTTTAGAATTTTATTTCATATAACACGTCATAAATAAGAGAGCCAACATATCTTGATGTGAGCCGTTTTATTTTATGCACCTTAATTAGGTCGCTAAAATGTTTTAAAAATAATGTAGTTTTTTTTTTTGGAAAATTTGATTAAAGAAGCTTTATTTTAACTCTTTTACCTTTGCACATACGGGGATTGGGAATTTATTTATATTTGTATTTTATAAACCATTTAATAAGCAAGAAAGACAGCATATCTATATGTGGGCCGTTTAAAAACATAGACCAATATTAGATCGTTAAAAAGTTAAAAAATAATGCATTTCTTTCGGAAAATTTTATTAAAGCAGAAAGATTGCAGCTCTTATAACTTGGTACGTACGTGGTTTGGGAATTTAATTTTATTTTTGTTTTATAAAGCATCTCCCATGTAAGAGAGCCAACATATCTGGATGTAGGCCGGCTCATTTTAAAGACAATTTAAGTCGTTTAAAAGTTAAGAATTGAGAAAAAAATTCGGAAAATTTGAATAAAGGAACAAGATTGTAATTCTTCTAACTTAATACCTACGGGGTTTGGGAATTTATTTAGAATTTTATTTCATAAAGCAGGTCCTGAATAAGAAAGCTAACATATCTTGATGTGGGCCGTTTTATTTTATGGGCCATAATTAGGTCGCGAAAATGTTTTAAAAATAATGGAGTTTTTTTTTTTTTTGAAAAATTTAATTAAAGAAGATTTATTTTAACTCTTTTACCTTTGCATATACAGGGTTTGGGAATTTATTTATATTTGTTTTTTATAAAGTATTTCCTAAGCACGAGAGACAGCATATCTCTAAGTTCTGATGAACAGGGACAATATTAAGAATTGTTAAAATTTAAAATAATGCAATTCTTTCGAAAATTTTTATTAAAGCAGCAAGATTGTAGCTCTTATAACTTGGTACGTACGTGGTTTGGAAATTTAATTTTACTTTTGTTTTATAAAGCATCTCCCATGTAAGAGAGGTAACATATCTGAATGTAGATTACATTTCAATGAAACACATTATTTTTTCAAATGCTGAAAATACCTTTAAAAACTCAATTTTAAGAATTACCAAATAATTTCAAATGTTGAAATTTAGGAAAAATCGTACTTTTAAGAGTTCTAAATTTGTAATGTGAAAATTTAAGAAAAAGCGTAATTTTAGAAGTTAAAATTTTTTATTAAAACAGGTTTTCACAACTAATGAAATATTTGGTATATAAAAACAAATATTGAAATTTCATTAAAAAACGTCAATTTAAGACACCTAAAACTATTAATAAATTCACTTCTCTGCTTTTTGAAATTGCATTTCAATGAAACATTATTTTTTTCAAATGCTGAAAATACGTTTAAAAACTAATTTAAGATTTACCGAAGATAATATCAAAGTTGAAATTTTAGGAAAAAATCGGTACTTTTAAGAGTTTAATTTGTAATGTAAAATTTAAGAAAAACGGTAATTTTAGAAGTTAAATATTTTTTTTATTAAAACAGGTTTTCAAACTAATGAAATATTATCAATAAATTATAATAATTGAAAATTTCATTAAAAAACGTCAATTTTGAGACACCTAAAACTATTAATAAATTCACTTTTCTGTTTTTTGAAATTGCATTTCAATGAAACAATTATTTTTTCAAATGCTGAAAATACCGTTAAAAACTCAATTTTAAGATTTACCAAATAATTTCAAATGTTGAAATTTAGGAAAAATCGTACTTTTAAGAGTTCTAAATTTGTAATGTGAAAATTTAAAGAAGCGTAATTTTAGATGTTAAATTTTTTTTATTAAACAGGTTTACAATTATGAATAATTTGGTATTAAAACAAATATTTAAATTTCATTTACAAAAACGTCAATTTAAGAAAACCGAAAATTATTAATAAATCACTTTTCAGCTTTTTGAAATTGATTTTCAATGAAACATTTATTTTTCAAATGAAAATACCGTTAAAACATCAATTTTTAAAATTTACAAAATAGATTTAAATGTTGAAATTTAGGAAAAATCGTACTTTTAAGAGTTCTAAATTGGAATGTGAAAATTTAAGAAAAAGCGTAATTTTAGATGTTATAATTTTTATTAAAACAGGTTTTCACAACTAATGAAATATTTGGTATATAAAAACAAATATTGAAATTAAATTAAATCAATGTAAATTTAAGACACTAAACTTTTAATAATTCGCTTTTCTGCTTTTTTTGAACTTGCATTTCAATGAAACTTATTTTTTCAAATATTGAAAATCCGTAAATAAAAAAATTTTAAGACTTCTGAAATTATTTAATCCTTAAATTTCCTTAAAGGAAAAATCGTACTTTTAAGAATTCTAAATTTGTAATGTGAAAATTTAAGAAAAAGCGTAATTTTAGAAGTTAAATTTTTTTATTAAAACAGGTTTTCACAACTAATGAAATATTTGGTATATAAAAACAAATATTGAAATTTCATTAAAAAAGTCAATTTAAAACACCTAAAACTATTAATAAATTCGCTTTTCTGCTTTTTGAAATTGCATTTCAATGAAACACATTATTTTTCAAATGCTGAAAATACCGTTAAAAACTCAATTTTAAGAATTACCAAATAATTTCAAATGTTGAAATTTAGGAAAAATCGTACTTTTAAGAGTTCTAAATTTGGAATGTGAAAATTTAAGAAAAAGCGTAATTTTAGAAGTTAAAATTTTTTGTTAAAACAGGCTTTCAAAACTAATGAAATATTTGGTATATAAAAACAAATATTGAAATTTCATTACAAAACGTCAATTTAAGACACCAAAAACTATTAATAAATTCACTTTTCAGCTTTTTGAAATTGCATTTCAATGAAACACATTATTTTTTCAAATGCTGAAAATACCGTTAAAAACTCAATTTTAAGATTTACCAAATTATTTCAAATGTTGAAATTTAGGAAAAATCGTACTTTTAAGAGTTCTAAATTTGTAATGTGAAAATTTAAGAAAAAGCGTAATTTTTGAAGTTAAAATTTTTTATTAAAACAGGTTTTCACAACTAATGAAATATTTGGTATATAAAAACAAATATTGAAATTTCATTAAAAAACGTCAATTTAAGACACCTAAAACAATTAATAAATTCTCTTTTCTGCTTTTTGAAATTTCATTTCAATGAAACACATTATTTTTTCAAATGCTGAAAATACCGTTAAAAACTCAATTTTAAGATTTACCAAATAATTTCAAATGTTGAAATTTAGGAAAAATCGTACTTTTAAGAGTTCTAAATTTGTAATGTGAAAATTTAAGAAAAAGCGTAATTTTAGAAGTTAAAATTTTTTATTAAAACAGGTTTTCACAACTAATGAAGTATTTGGTATATAAAAACAGATATTGAAATTTCATTAAAAAACGTCAATTTAAGACAACTAAAACTATTAATAAATTCTCTTTTCTGCTTTTTGAAATTGCATTTCAATGAAACACATTATTTTTTCAAATGCTGAAAATACCGTTAAAAACTCAATTTTAAGATTTACCCAATAATTTCAAATGTTGAAATTTAGGAAAAATCGTACTTTTAAGAGTTCTAATTTGTAATGTGAAACGACTCTTTAGCAAAATGCGTACTTTTAAGAATTTAAATTTTATTATTAAACAGTTTTCACAATTAATGCATATTTGTTAAATAAAACAATATTGAAATTTATTAAAAGCGTCATTTTAAGACACCTAAAGCTATTAATAATTTCACTTTTCGGCTTTTTTGAATTGCATTCAATGAACACATTATTTTTTCAACTGCTGAAAATACCGTTAAAAACTCAATTTTAAGATTTACCAAATAATTTCAAATGTTGAAATTTAGGAAAAATCGTACTTTTAAGAGTTCTAAATTTGTAATGTGAAAATTTAAGAAAACGTCAATTTTAGAACTAAAATTTTTTATTTAAAAGAAGGTTTTTCACAACTAATGAAATATTTGGTATTAAAACAAATTTAAAATTTATTAAAAAACGTCAATTTAAGACGTGAAACACTTGTTATGCTTCTCTTTTCTGCTTTTTTGAAATTTCATTTCAA
>JABUQX010051818.1:0-12500 GCA_015478945.1 Trachelipus rathkii
GTTTAATATATATATATAATACTATATATAATATATAGACTATATATATATATATTATATATATTATATAATAGTATATATATATATATACTAGATATATATTTATATATATACTATATATTATATATATATTTATAGTAATATTATATAGATATATATTACTATATTAATATAATACTAATATAATAAATATATAGTATATATTTGAGAATAATATAATATATATAAATATATTATATATATATTATATAATATAATACTATAAATATAAGAAAGATATATATACTATTAATATAATATATATATATAATATTAATAATAAATATTATATTTAATATACTAATAGATATATATATTATATATATATTAGAGTTAGTACTAATATACTATATAGTAATATATAGCAACATCAGTCATATCTGCTATAGGAGTGAGGAGGATTGTAGAGAGATGAAAAGGAACGAGCTGCAGAGCGCATATACGGATAAGGTGCGAATGTATTAAGGTGCTGGTGCAATTTAGTTGATGGTGGATGAAAGAGGACTAAGTCTTTGAGTGCGCTAGGGTCTTACATAAAGGTATGTTATTACCTGTGTCTAAAATACTTGTGAGGCTATAGGTCTGGAATAAGGATATATAGATCTAACAGTTACCAATGGTCATCAGATGGACAATCTTAGCGGGGGGGGAGGTGTGAGATTGATAAAATGAGGAATGAACACGATATAAAGAGTTTGTGTGGTGTGAAGAAATTTATATATTATTGAGAATAAATGAAAGTACCCAACGTTGGGATGGTTTTGGAAAGGATGAATGATGGCATATAGTCGGTTGGTAAGGATGTATGAGGTGGTGAGTGTGTTGGGATTCAGTCGGCTGTGAGACCAAAAAAAGTGGATTGATCAGTTAAAGGCAATACTCTCCGAGGAGACAATATGATTTGCAGAGGCGAAAAGAGAGGCTGCTAATTAGGATGCTATGCGGGAATGCAGGGCAATTTGTGCCCACCCGGCTAAGAATGAACCCCCCTAACCTTGACGAGATGCCATAGTGAGGGTCCGTGAGATCCCGTTAAGTTCTGGGTGGATTTTCATGACAGGAGACGAGCTCTCGCTTAAAAGCTAAAAAAGGGAGGTAAGGCTGCGCTTTCTTTTCGACGACATCAAATTGTTCTAATTTACTTTCTGTCGGTGCATTTAACACCGTACCCCAAGTCTCGTAATAGAGTGGGTGTTATATAATATCAAATATATAATATATATATATATATATAATATATATTAGTATATATAATATATATAGTATAATATATATATATAATATATTTGTTATATATAATATAATATATAGATATATATATATATACTTAGAGACGTAATATAACTATATATATATATTATATAATTAATAATATAATAATAGATATATGACAAGGTACGAAAATAATATATGATACTATATGTTGTATATAATATATATATACTAATATGTATTATAACATAATATAAATATTATACATTATATATCATAATAATATACGTAAATTAATATATATATATATATGTATATATATATATTATATATATAGATGTATATATATATCAAAATTTACTTACTTACTTACTACTTCTGCACCCTTGGACCCACCTTAATTGAGAGGGCCAACCACTGCCCCAGAAAGCGCGCTGCCCCACCTCTGGCGGTTCCATAGGTCGAGAGTAAAGATCAATAGAGAAATCGGGCGGCGCGGCGGGGCTCGAAGCAGAGCAACCCCAGAAGAGGTTGCTCTATTGTTTGTCATGAATTAAACATCTGCGTGCAAGTGGGAAAGTAACATTTATCTAGTTTGAATCTATATTCTATATTGCATATGAAGTTTGGTGGTGACCTGATTGCTCCGGGCGAGTCGATTGACCTCTTCTGGACGCGTTCTTCCCTAGGGAATGGTTTTGGGAGGGGTTTAGAAATTGTTATTGGCGGTTTGGAAGGGATGTGTTGGTTAGATGTGAATGGATATGACGTCAAACCCAAGACCTATTGAGAGGGGGAGGGGAAATCTATGTGAAGTGTTTGAATAGAATTTAAGCCCTGTGTAATGAAGGGCTGATTTTAGTCTTTGTCGGAGGGGGTTGGAGAGATTTTGACAAGTGAAGAATAACTAAATAAATCATCCCCTGGAGAGCTTGGGGAAATTGGTGACGATCGATAGAAGAACTAAACTGAAAAGATCATAATGGAAAGAATTTAGTAAGAAAAGGCAATCTATGTTTTATATTTTATTCATGGATCCCTAAATTGAGGTCTAGTTTAGAATTCAATTTGAATTTCATATGTATTGGTAATTATATAGTATATAGTTTAGTTTGTTCTAAGTCTTTTTTTGTTGGTTATGTTATTTGATAATACGTTGAAGTTGGTACTAAAATAAATGTAAAAATGAAACAGCAAACCTATAATTTATGCAAATATACTTTTTACCCAATTATTACTGACTTTTCAAGTTAATTGGCTTATTGTGTAATTGCAACTTAGCTAAAAGAATAGCAGGAGAATTTGAAATCCATGTAAGTGTAATCTAATAGTTTTACATATTTATAATTAAGTTAATTATTTTATTGTAATGTTAATCTCCTGGAATTTTCATAATCACATCAATTTGATTATCCTCTCTTTTAAATATTATTATTAGTCAAATTCTTAATAATAATATAAACATTAATTCCTGTGTATCAAAAGATTTTTATTAGTAAAGGTATTTAAAATATATTGCATTTAAATATTAAAGTTTAAAGCATCATTTTGTAAAGCACTTTACCTCTAGCTAAATGATTAATTGTGGTAATAAAGACCTTTACTATTATTATTTTACTACCATTACCATTACCATTACCATTACCATTACCATTACCATTACTATTACTATTATTATTACTATTACGTATTAAATATTATATTATATATAAATATTAATATTAAATATTAAATATTACTATTTTCATTTTTCTTTGTCATCTCCGTTCAATTCATTTATACACCTTTTTTTATCAGTACTGAAAGGGTTAAATCTTATAAATGATGTTCAGTTTGGTTATAATAGTTTTATAATATATATACCTGGCTAGCAACGCTCAAAGGAACTGTACATACAGTGGTATTGTAACTTTCCAACTTTAGATCTGGGAATTTGCGAGGGTACATACCAGTATTGTGTGATATATATCATAGAGGGTTGCTGCCACACAAATTATGTAAAGGTGAAACTCTTGTATTTCTGACTGACATGGTTTTTACTTGTTTGGAATATGTGAACATTAAAGAAATGATTGATTCATTTGTGGGCTACCAAACAATACACATTGTCCCTCCCATGTCAGTTCGACAGCAAGTGGGATTAGCTCGTCGCTAGATTATTAATACACTGTGGGTAGGACGTTCTTGGTTGTGGAACCAGTATTCAACCGCACCCCAGACCTTTGCATCGACCAAGATTCGGCTTCCTTTGAGAGAGCTTTTCGTTGGACCGAAGATGTGGAAATCGTATTGTTATATGGGGGATGATCGAGGACCTCCCAGCGAAAGCGCGGCAACAAATCCTGGAACACTTGCCACAAGTGGACTGGCGTTGTCGTACAACAATAATCACACTTGCCAACATACCCGGTACTCTTCTTTGATGGCCGTTTTGAATTTGGGTAACGTAGTACAGTATGTGTTTGCATTGACCTTACCATATAGGTCATTCTCACCGAAGAAACTCTTGAGCATGACATTTCCAGCTCTCCTATAGGAACGATCAATTTTAGGACTTGCATAGGTCGGGTGCCTCCCTTTCATATTCAGATTTTTTGTGGCATGTTTAAAGTGGTAACACCAAATTTCATTTTCGGCCACAATCTTGGAAAGAAATTTTTCTTCCTATGCGTTATAAGGAAGCTGATGATCCAGGCCAGCACCCATTCTCCGAGTCTACTGTTCTTCACGGAAATGCTTGGAACACATTGTCCGCAAACCTTGCTGTATCCCATTCGCCTATGGAGAATGGTGTTTACAGTTTCATTACTCACTGACAATGTTAACGCAATCTCGCGAGTGGTGATTCGGCGACCCTCCTTCACATGGTTGTCAACAGCATCGATCGAATTCATTTTGATGGTCGTGTTCTTGAGCAGGTCTCGGCTTGTCCTTCGTGCTGAGTCGTCCTTTACGAAATTCATTATATCATCTGAAAACTGTACACCTTGATAGATACTTATTCCCATACACTTCCTTCATCGACTATAAAATTCGCCTCTACTAACAGCTCCTGCCGTCAAAACCTGAATAACTGCTCGCTGGGTCTGTTTGGACATCTGTTTTGGTCTGGGTCTGGACGAATTTATGTCGTGATCGTAGGCACTTAACCTGATTTAACGCGAACTTAAAGCACACTATCACTTTCCGGCGATAATATCTTGCTTTCCAACATACAACAATATATACCAACAAAATCGCAGACTGATTTCAACAAGACAAGGTGGAAGAAATCTTTAAAGTATTGGATTATTATTTTCTTTTTAAAAAATAAAACATATATTTCAATTTTTTTAAATCAAACTGGAGACATAATTATATATACACTATATTATAATCTAATTCTATAATAGGGTTATTATATAAAAATATATATAATAGTTTTATTTATTTTTAAAGGAATATATAAAATTCGAACGAGCTTGTTCTTAAAAAATTAAAATAGTATTATATATAGTATATAGCAATTTATTAGCTTTAGTTATATGATTGAAGAATAACTTTTGCTATATTTTTAGACCTTGGCAATCCCAATATTTACCTCGTTTTATAGTATCGATTTCTGTATAAACAAAAGACTTTTAAAAAGTCAATTAAGCTTTTCTTTATTATATTTTTTACTTTTTAATCACTACCAGCCAATTGCTTTTGATATTGAGTTTGGTTCTTAAAATGAAGACTAGAATAGATCTAACGGAAAATCGTTAATTTAAGAAGGGGGGGAGGGGGAAGATTGCGGCGAATACGTCGTTTCTCTGTCTCGTTCCCTCTTATCTTGGATGAGATTCAATTTAAATTTTGACTATATTGGTGTTGTTGTCGTTTATACAGTGATTACGACGACAACTGCCGAAGGTGCCGTAGGAGGAGTAGACGCAGTAGTAAGAGTAATAGTAATGGTCACGCTAACGGCCATATTATTCACATGGAAGATGAAGAGGATGACGACGGTCTTGGAGCGAACGAAATTGATTTCGCAAAGAGGAAGAACCGAGCAAATGAGGGAGAATTAAATGATATTCCTGAAAACGAAGTTCAATTGTAAGTAGAATTATAATAGCTTCCCAGCAATGCCTTCATTTTTGCTTCTACTACTACTATCTACTACTACTACACTGTCTGGCAAATTCAAGTATAGGGTGGTGGATACAGATACAAATTTAAAATATTTTGGATTCCTGAATCGACGGTGTATCGGATTCCCTAAATTTTTTTGTTTACCTTATAAAAATTATTGGCTAATTTATAAGTATTTGGAGTGTCTCTAATGTCTCATCTGTAAAAAACATAAACAAAAAATTGTCTTGAAATATTTTTTATAACATTACTTCAGTGGAAACTTTGTATTGTGTACCTATTGAATAAAACAAATTAATTTTCAAGAAGAGATATGAAGAAATACTCGTGAAGCCTCTTGAAGCATTGTGAATTACTGATCTACAATAGAATCTGAAAAAATAAGTTTACTCAGTACCTTAGGGCCTTGCTCAATATGCATCAATGTTAAATTCACACACACTATTAGCTATTATTAGAGTTGATTTTATTACAGTTCACTCAATATAAAATGGCTAATTAGGTATTATTATTAATATTTATTATTATATTTTTATTATTAATTTCGTAAAAATTTGTGATTACATTCAAGAAATAAAATCATCAAATATGATCTGTACTTATTGTATAACTACGTTTTGTATACTTAACAATAATTGGCTAAATTTATACAAAATGAAGTAAAAAATTTTCTATTGTTAAGTAGATACCATTGTGATTAAAGTAAAAATGTTTCTATGTTTTACATACATTGTGGATTCATATTATTAGTGAGGAGAGAATTTGTGTGGTTACCCTGTTGAGCGTTGACCCAGTCCTCTTGATTCTGGTTATATGGACTACACTATCATTTTTAGATGTATCTCGATGAATGATAAATATGGGTTTCGAGGGCTCAGTACAACCTTAAATACTTTTTAAAATATTATATACATATATATCGCTAAACAGTTAGTTATTGGAGCTATTCTGAGATATATATAAAATTTTTAGGAATCATATATATATATTATATATTAGCTAATTATTATAGTAGATAAAGAATTTTACCTAAATTTAATTAATAATATTTAAATAAGCACGTATATAAGCTGGTGATAGATATACAATATTATATATAATATAGTATATATAAAATTATGAGAACATTCTGTTGTATTGTTGTTAGAAGGAGGCAATAGTTTGGAATTAAATTTATTAATTAATTATTATATTGATGCTTTGACATTTTTATTATTTATTATTATTATTATTATTATGTATTATTTAAACGTAAACGAGTTTCCATTTACTTTTAACTTTATAATGTAAAAGAACTGAACCTATAATGTCTATGTATTAGCTACATCTTTCTTTATCGAGTCGCTTTTAACTATATAGCCAATGGTAGGGTATAGGCTAGGCCATTACAATAAATACCGCTCACATGTATATCAGCATAGGCAAACCTAATTATATATACTCACATATATATAATTATAATATATATTTATAAATATAATATATTGTATTATATTAAATATATGTATCATAAATATATATTACTATATATATATATATATATATAAACCTTAACACGTGTAGTATCTTATGTGATGAACAATAATAGGAACAAGTAAATTTTTTAAGCATTATTTATTATTTTAATACTTGTAATATACCGTATATTATATTGATATAGTCATATCTTGAGGCTATAATAATAATATAAATATATATATATATTATATATATATATATATATACTATTACTATTTAATTGCCTCAGGTTTTTCAAAGAGAGGAGTAAGTATAATAATATAGCGCTAGATAAATATTCTTTATATATATATATATATATAACACTCACTCATATAGTACATTAATGAGATATCTATAGACTATATTACAAATATTTAAGGGCAATAGCTAGGTGTGACGAAGAATTTGATAAAGATGAAGGAGAATGAACGGTATTAGAAGTTTGTGTGGTGTGAAAGAAAGGGTCAAATGAGAGAATAAATGAAAATATGTTGAGATGGTTTGGTCATGTGGAAACCGATGATATGATAGTTTGGAGTTTGGTTAAGCGGAGTAGTATATGTTCTGAATGTGGCGAGTGTGTTGGGAACCGACCGGGATCTGGGAGTACTCGTAAGCAATATGTTTCTGGGACTGAGCTGCCTGGATAGAACGAAGTCTGAGGAGAGAAATGTGAGTTTTGGCAGAGGCGAGAATAAAGGTGGCATAAAAGTAAGGAGTGAATGAGCTGGTGTGGCGGGGCAGCTTTTTAGAGTAATGGGCGAGCATGGTTGTTTCGCCATCACTTGTGTCACACCATGGGATGTAAACGCCCATTTTATACAGCTTGAACTCGATATTACAATACGTTTGTGACGCGAGGTCCGTCGTGGTCCCTATACGCGACAGCACTATTAAAGAGGGTGGATTTTCTGTCTAGTGACGAGTTCTCACACTAATTAATGGTACAGAGGGGTTCATGTCTGGAGATAAGCTGGGCCTTTCCATTTTGACTTTTATTGCATATGTTCCTTATACTACTGTATTTGTTCTGATTTCTTTCCGATGCAGTGACACGCCAGCCGGTACCCTCTCCCAGTGCGTCTGGGGAAAGAGGTGTGAGTAAAGAAGAAGAAGGATATATTTATATAACCAGGCTGTATAAGTATATATAGCTTCAAATAGATTAGACGTACATAGCATATATATAAGAACAACATCTCCTAGCTATTACTATATCTATATATATATACATGAAATTATTATAAAGTACATAAATGAGCTAGTCAGGATATATATATAAAATAAATATATTATAGGAGTATATGCCTTATATTATAGTTATTATAGTATTATATATATATATATATGAGCAGGCTAGGCTAGTCATTATTGAATGTGGTCCAGTTGTTGCCCATTACCTTAACTTTTATTCTGCTTAACTAAGAGCTGTTATAAAATTGTAAAGAAATATTAATACCTGTAAAGTTGTTATATAATAATATAATTTTTAATATATATATATATCTATATAAGTATAGAATGTAAATACTAAAATATATATATTAAATGGATAAATATACATAGATATAATATATTAATAATATATATATATAGGGTACTACTATAATATATAGTATAATATACTATATATATATTTTTTGGGCGCTATATATTTATCTGAATATATGCTAATACATCTATGGTTCATTCAATAATTTATATAAGACATGCAGTTTGTGCAGATTAGTCTCACTTTGCCCATTACCTTAACTTTTATTAACTTTTTGGAACAGTTTCAATGCACTGTGTTTTCTTCGATTAATCTGTTTTTATATAAACGTAGCCTCTATTTTAAAAGCATCTGATATGAGTTACTATCAATGCATCTTGACTAGAATAAAATGGCTAAAAAATACTTTCTCTTGATAGGTAATAATATTTGATTGATTAAAACTGAATGCTTAACATTAGTTAATTAAAAGTGATAAACCTCTTTTATTATATCTCTGTGAACAAATATTAGTATATTTTTAACGTAGAAACTGTACACTTAATGCATAGCTAGCCTATGTCGACTGGTGTCATTAAACATGTGGAATACAATCAGAATATCAATGAAAATTATAATTTTAATTTTTTTCATTTTTTAATTACAGGTTTTTAAAGAAATTTGCACCAAATTTGGATTTCCTTTTGAGCTTTCTTTGAATAAGAGGTGAGCCCCCTATTTTCCTTATCTGTAGATTTAGAAGTAAATAGCTTGAATACTTAATATTTTTAATGGTCTAAATCTGTTTGGAAGAATGTATACAACAGTCGTCATATATGTCCTTTGTACAAATATTTCTTCTTATAAAAAAATAATCTTCATTTTGTTCCTGTTCTTTTACTGTCATTATAATTAGTATTTGGATCTTATTGACCCTTGGCCTTTTGCGATCTAACTATCGATTAACCACATTTTATAGAAGTTAAATTTGTATCCAATTCGAATATGCAGTTTCTTTAGCTCTTTCACTCCAATCATTACTAAGTTAGTTTGTAACTCTACTTAAGAACTCAAAATCTAGGTTATCAAAATCTCTTAGTATTTATGAATATCAAATTTGTATCCACACTTTTGTACTTTCATTCTGCATTTTTTTTTGTGTCAGTTGTGCTCGACATCTTCATCTTCTTTTACGTTTCTATTTAATGGAGTTCAAACACCCTTTTCACTCCCTTTCTATCATGAAGACCTCAAAGGTCTGGTTTGTAAAGGTTTTCGTTGTGTGATCCCAGAATCTCGAATTTGCTCTCGTCCTCCTCCATATCTCAAATGAGAGATATATAAGTGAGAATGTTTATGATAAAGCAGTTTGTGCCATTTCCTTCTTTTCCTTGTGATATTTTATATTATTTCCCTTTGTGATATTTTTATACTCTTAAACTCTTCCGATCGCTGTCCATTTTAAACATTTTTTAAAATCGGTATCCAGAGTATAATCTTACTTAATCACTTTTTATCATCTAGATTAGAATCCTCATCCTAATCTATAATCCTCATCCTAATCTATATTAGACTCTACAAAACTTGATAACGACTAGAGATAACTAGATGTGGCTGGGTATAGATATGTGATTATTATATAAGCGACGAAAAGAGTCCATTCCTTTCAACACGTGTCTGATTAGAGATACAGTTTCTCGCAGAGTGCCATTCCATCTATATCTACCGTCTCAATACATTTCTTTTTCGCTCTACATTCGATGAGTCCGATTTCGACAAACACATCTCCTGAACCGGTCTGTCACGTATGAAATTTTACGACCGTAAACTTCTCCTGTAATATAGTTGAGTTACCAAAAAAGATAATGTGTTAGAGAGTGAATTTACTAATATATATTGTTTATAGGGCGTGATTTCGTTAATTATAAAAATATCTAATAATAATATATATATATACTTTATATAATGCCATCTTTAATATTTGGTGCCATTTGGTAATTTCCAGATATCAAGGAGATACATTACTTTCCTCTTGGTTATATATAATTATAATATATATATAATATATATATATAATATATATAAGACTGATATATATATATATTTATTAATAATATATCTATTATATATATATCCAATATAATAAAACACAATTCATGAACCACTACACAATATACTTTAAATAGATTCTTTATACGAATTATTTAAATTTGTTAGTGTGGAATTTAAGTATTTAAGTATTACAGTATTTCGAATGTCAAAATAACGTGTATCATTTGGATATGTTTTACGCGCCCTACGAGAAATCTAAAGGCAATATAATATAGTGAGAGTAAAATTATATATTATGTCATATATATAAAAATGCTAATAATATATATTAATATATATTAATATTATATAAAAACTTATATATATTATTAATATATATATACTAACTGTACATATATATATAAAATAATATGAGTATTCTCAGGCTCATTATTTGTTCACAATTATATGCTATACTATAAAGTATGAATTACATTTAATTAACACGTTATTACGTAATAGGTATATATATTATTATATATATAATATATAATGATATATATATATATATATCTACCTTATATTATATATTCATAATATAATCTTAATCTATAATTTCATAGGTTATATATTCATTTAGTCAAAATAATATATATATTTTATAATATATATAATAATTATAATAATACTATAATAATTAATACTATTTATATATTATTATTATTATTAATACTCACATTTGAGATTCTATCTATAGTTATATTTACATTTTATGCATATACTATTATTTTTAATATTTATATCTCGTTTTCTTATATCTGGTGATAGTATATATATATATATATATATAATATATATATATACTATATATATATATATATATATATATATTATATATATATAGTTTAACTTTAAACTACTAAAAAAGTCAACCCTCGCACACTTATATTTATTAATAATAAACTTAAAAGATTGAAAAAGTCAAACCAATTCAAATTTAGCCAATCAGTTTATATAATTTTTTTTTTTTCATATGTTTACCTTTTTTTTGTTTTGTTTTTTGTTTTTTATCATCATCATCTTTGGTTATTTATGAAGAACTTCATCTGCAGTGACTCTTATACCTATTTCGGAGGAAGAACATTTATAGCATCGTATAACATCTTGAACTATTTTTATATAACATCAGATTTTTTTGTATATTTTTTAGAACTTTTTTTAAATAATAACACAAAAGAATTAACATACATCTGAAGCAAAGTACGTCGTCACAAGGGTATCAAAGTACAATAATAAATACTAGGGTAAATATTTCTTAACTAATATTATTAAAAAAAAAATTTTTTAATATAGAAATTTAATCATGATTTTTTTTTTATTTTCTTAAAACTTTCTTTTAGAATGTTCAAAACTTTTTATTTATTATTTTCAGAGACATATCAAGGGTTTAATTTATTTAGATTCTGGGGAGTTGTAATGTGACTTTTTCTAGTGTCTGGCAGTATTTATATTTAACTTTATATGTTTTAAGTTTTCAAATTAACATTATTTAAAATTGTTTCACGGGGAGAGGGATTTGTGTTATGGGGTTATCTGTTTAAAAGAAACCTTCTTATTCTTTTTTTTTTTTTTAGGAACATTTGTATTATCAAAACAATGACAATTTTAACACAAACACTAAATCTGTTTATGTAATTATTTGGGAGATGTCTGAACAAAATGACATACATATATATTTTTAACGAAAATATATTATACTTTAGTCATTGAATGTATTTTTATTTTTAAAAAATTTGTCTAAAACGCTTAAGAAATTTTTGTTTATGTATTATCGATATAAAGTGACAGTGTTTAGCGAAATCTCACTTCAGATTGGGTATATATATATTATAATATATATAATATTTATATATATATATATATATATATATATATATATATATATATATATATATATATATATATAATATATATATATATATATATATATATATATTTATATATATATATATATATATATATATATATATATATAATATAAACGAGAAGTTTCAAGGAACCTTTGTTTTAACTCGTTTAAAGAGCAAGAATATATCATGATTCTTCAGTGGAATTCTAAATTGAAACCTTC
>JABUQX010051818.1:17500-25000 GCA_015478945.1 Trachelipus rathkii
TTGTTTACCTGTTTAAGAATTCTCGTAAATTATGAAACGATATAATGATTTTTCAAAATAAGATGGGGAAATTATCACAGCCTGAAATGAGAAATAACTATTGAGGTAAAAAAATATTATAATGGCAACCAATTTTGGTTTTTATACGTAATGCATGATAAGATATTTTATAGACATTGTGTAGGAATATATACATGAGAATGGAAGAATTTAATAATGTTTATAGATTAACAAAATATGGTATAACTAAATATATTGTCGAAGATAGGAAGTATGAGCAGACTTGCTTAAAATATACTATCAAGGTGGATGAAGTTTGAATCTGTTTAATTTGTATTGCTAGAGATGAACTTTCAAAATAAATGTTAAAAGGTGCTGGTACAAGAATGAAATTTATAGGAAGAGAAAAAGTTAAACATGGTAATTTTAATTTTTAAAGTAAGGAGATATTAATTGAAAAACCTATCTAGATAAATGGGAAGAAAATAGCTCCTAAGGAATATCCGAGAAACTAGAATCCCAAAATTAGGTTACATTTAAAAATCTAGTTGCGAATCTTTATAAAGTCGTTATGGATGCAACTCTATAAATGTACACTGATCTGTATGTTCGTTGATCCTGGAGCCAGTGAGAGCGTATCTTGGACACTCCTATCTTCAATATTAATGCCTTATTTGCGCATCTACCAGACCTAGATCCGAAAGATATGAACGCACTTCCCGACATAGAAGGCTCTTGTGTATAAAAGTCTTCTCCAGGCTGTTTCTTGTTCCGAAAAGGCATACACACTGGTATTTTCTGTATACACTTTCAGTGAAAAAGAAAAAGAAACTGCTAGTTATTCTGATTCGATGCACAATTTAATTATTAACAAACAGAATTGCTAATTTGTTATATTTTTAATTGATATTTCAGTAAGTAAATGATTTCAGATCTCAGACAAAGTGGAATTGGATCCGCAGGGGTAAAAAAAAAAATTCTTGGATCTCAATTTACATTTAGGAATACAAAAAATTATTTAATAAATTAAAATATGTTTTCCGCTATTAAAGTATTCGATATTGGAAATGATTTAACAGTAAATAAATCGCTTATCTGGTTTTTAACCACATTACGTCTTAATTTCATTTTTTGATGACCCACCGTTTTATTACGTTAATAAACCACACCCTCAAATAATTTTAATTATTTATTTACTTACGTATTGCGTTTTAAAATTTGAAATTCCTTTGAAGCGATATTACAAGCATACATTACTAACCAGTTAATTTTGGCTATATGTTGCTAGCGTAAAAAGCTAAGTGACAATATAAATTGCGTAAATTTAAAAAATTTTATGATAGATTCAAACAATTGAAAGTTACATATGCAATTGCATAATTCAAAACAAAGCTAGAAAAACAATCATTTGATTAAATAAGCAGCTTACATTTCACAAAATTAAATGTTTATATATAAATGCCTGACACTTATTAATGCATGTCTTTAGCTACTTATTAAAATAATAAATGCACTGCACAATATTCTTCGATACCCGTGATTCTTTACTTCTATTGTCATTTTTTATCTTAAATTATTATATACAACCCTTTTTTCTTTAATTTTGGATATTTTCCAATTTACTTTAACCTTCCAGAAACTTTCCTTTGAAAAAAAATTACATTTTCTGCTTATATGAAACTGTTATCTATGCATTGCTTCAAGAAATAGCTACAGCATGACCTTTGAAAATACATAGTTATAAGCGTATGATTCTTACGCATGATTTGTTGTTATTGTTTTTCTTTATTATTGTTTTGTTATACCTCATTAGAAGTTTAGCTTTAAATTTGTTTTATAAATATTTGTACGGTAAATATAGTTTGAGAGTATTTTATTTCGAAATAATATGTTTGAAACTCTGTAGATGAAAATCTTTTTTTTTTTATTCAGTTTTAGTACCAAAAGTTATCCTTTATTAAAAATTAGCTTAGGAGATAATTTCCCTTTTATATTCAATCATAAAATGTAACAAAAGACATGATTTTTTCCGTTTTACTTCAGGCAATATTTCGGTTTTAAGAAATAAATTATTTCTTTCAAATACTTGAATAATTTAAATGTAGAATAAACTGCCTTATCTAGGAATTATGGAATGAAAAAATATACATGCTGTAGAAAACTTCAGTCTCAAACATTTACATTAACAAATATCAAATTACTTCCAATAAAGTATAAGTTTTATCTTATAATAAAATTGACAAAACTTATAAACGGTAATAAAAACCTCGAGAGCTTCTGCAGTATCATGGGTTGATTTTTATACTTAAAATAAAATTGACAAAACTTATAAACGGTAATAAAAACTTCGAGAGCTTCTGCAGTATCATGGGTTGATTTTTATAGTTTTTTTTTTTTAACAATAATTAACTAGGTAAATAGTTTCACCAAATATTGAGTGCTTTAATGCCGGAATGCGTGTATATAGACACTTGTTCTCAGGTTTAGACTACAAATATGTGGACGGTTTGAATTACCAATAACTTTCTTCAGATTTCCAGCACAAAAATAAGACCAAACCTTTTTGGTAAAGTGAAATCAAATGTTTTTGGCATGGAAATTATCTAGTTGTGGATAATGAATTATATTGGCCAACAATATTTTGCTTCCTTATTAGACTGATTGCCAAATGACTTAAACCTTTCGTACTATCGGCTCTAGTATCATTGAAGTAAAAGCTGAAGTCGCCTAATCCTTTACTTACAAATATTACAGGATTCAAAAGTAACAATGTTGTTGAATAGTGCTAATCGAATTCTCCTTACTCTGCTGTCCTGTCTTATTTCTTCGTTATAATATAAAGAGTGGTGAGCTGAAGGCCAGCAAATCGGTTAAAAAATTTCAAGAAAAACTTTGATTGACTCCTTTGGCATTCAGGAGAAATGGTTGTTAATTAAATTTTTTGTAGCTGGCTACTCGATACATGGAAAATGAAAATAAAAGTAACATAATAAAGATTATAATAGAAATAGAGTATTCTTTAACTTGATGGCTATAACATCCCCCTTTTACACTTTCTGCTACAACTGTTTCTTTTCCTTAAGAACGTTCTCACCACAATCAATCCTATTACTAGGAAGATTTTCGTAACGTCTTATTGGCTTTGAAAAACTAATTGATTTTGAAAAATTTGGAATTATCCTCTGTAGTTTCAGGTGACATTTTAATTTTTACTTTTTTTTGCCACTGTACCTATTACAATATAAAGATTTCATCTCTTTGTCGCTTTCTTCTTTTACAAGGGAAATACTACTTTACAACTTGAGAATACAAGTACAATTCTTAAAATTATTGCATAGTCTTATAGAAGAAAAAATGTTGGATTATGATTGCGCTCAATCAGTTTTATTTCACCTTCGCCGTTTAAAACAATATATTCCGTTATGAAATCTTAATCAACTAAATTAACATATATTAGTTTGATCTATTATTAATGATAAACTGCTTGTGAGGAAATCCAAAATGACACTTTTGAAAAATTACATATTTGACAGTTCAATACAACGAAACCACTTAGTAATCTTGAAACATTTAAAAATAACTTTAGCCTTTATTGGCATTACACTTTATCATTGATAATTTTTTTTATAATCATTATACTTAAAGTAATCTTTAAAATATTGCCAGCAGTTAAACAGGAAAAGTCCTATATTTAAAATTTAAACAAACACTTGCTCATAAATTTGAAAAACGTTCTTGTAAGTTATTTCGATTTTTTATAATAAAGATACAAAGAGGATTGAATATAATTGGGAAAAAATAGATTTTATAAATATTTAAGCTACACAATGACTATATATTCCTTAACCATCTCATATTGAAATGTGTCCCAGAAATGTTTAAACTTCACAAAGAATGAACACTTATTAGTAACCCCACAAATCAATAAACTACATAAATATTTAAACGTTTCAGAGAATAAGTATTAGTGTTAATAAACATCTTAAATATCTAGGCACCTTCTTTGAATGAATATAAATGTGAATGACACAATATATTAATAAATTCAATACGAATTTAAGCAGATTATAACTAACTCTCCAAGAATTAAAATAAATGTGAATATAGATTCCACATTTTTAATAAACAGAATAAACACTTATTTTATTTCAAAATATGAATATATTGAAAAAAACTAATATGAAAATATTAAAACAATTGACTGATATAGACACTAAAGCTTTAGTACGGATGGATATAAGTTTGAATGTGTCCAATAAAAATTTACACTCTTTACATTTCTATAGATTTTTAAACTCTACTAAGAGCGTATATAAATTTGGATAGGTTGTATAAGTATTGAAACTTTTTATATTCATATAAATACCTAAATATTACTGAGGATGAATATAAGTCTGAAATATATAAACTTTATTAAGGATGAATATAAGTCTGAATAGATCTCATAAAACTGAAACTCTACATTTTTATAAATATCAGAACTCTACTAAGAATGTAAGTGTGAATAGGTCCTACAAAACTGAAACTCTACTTTTCTATAAATACAAGAACTCTACTAAGAATGAATATAAGTTTGAATGTGTCAAACAAAAAATTGAAACACTTTACATTTCTATAAATGCCTAAACACCAATAAGGATGAATGAATTATTTAAAACGTTTGAATAGGGAGTAGCATAAAAACATAAAAAAATTCTTAAATCACAATAAGGATACAGTATATAAATATCTAACACAAATGTAGCAATGACATTATTCACTACTTAGATAGCGTGCTTATCATTATAAAAAATTTGAAGCTCCTTACATTTTTAGGAACACCTAGACTACACTAATGATAACATAAATTTGAATATGGCATGAGCATAAAAATATTGAAAGTAAATGTTTTTCTTGATAGATTATGCGTATAACATTTTACATAAGGTGAATATATTAAAGTAGCGAATAGGACGTCCTACTTCAATATTGTATATAGCTTGCCACAAGATTATATCTTATGTGAATAATTAAGTTCAATATTCTCCCAATTTTAAGATGGTTACTTAAAAGTTTGAATGAACTCCATAAAAATGTAATTACATTTTGCAATTATAAATAAATATTACTATATTTTCTTTTTATGCACTCTATCTAGAGGAAGAATATAAGTTCTGAGATATGTAGTATTAGGGTTACACTAAAAATTTCAAATTCTTTATCATTTCTTAAAAAGTACATAAACACTAACTAGAGGATGAATTATAAATTTTGAACAGGTTCAGATAAAATTTTTAAATTCTTTACCATTTATAACAATATTTACGGAAGAAGGATGATAAATGATGTTTTACTTCTCAGTTCAAATAAAAAAAAATTAAATATTCATTATACATTTAATATAAAAAATTGCCTAAACTACTATTAGTAGTAGTAGTATATACAAATATTGAATAAGTCAAAAAAGATGATATCCAAATTCTCCCTTTCACTATTTCATTATATATCCGAGAAAGTGTATAACAACATCTACTTTATAGAAGTTAAATAATGATAAAATTTTTGAATAGGCAACGAAATAAAAATTCAAATTTTTTTAATTTCCTATGAATGTCTTTCTCTCTCTAATACATACTAAAAATTATTTTTATCTAAAATTCTAAAAAAAAATTATGCGCATTTAGCATGTAAACTAAAAAAAAAATGGTTTTCCCAGCAAACAATCAAAATCTACCATTAAAAATGAATAGCAAGTAAAAGTACGGTAGGTAATATTTTAATCATGTCTCCACATATATCGATACAGATATTTAAATCGCTTTTGTTTATTCTCAATATATTTATTTATACTCCTTTCGTCATTTATTCATTTATTTATCTGCTAATTTTTTGATCTCCGAAATTTAAGTAATCTTTCTTTATTATCGTATCCGGTATTACTCTTAACTTTGGTAATTTTTTTTTAATGCTATCGTTCATTTGCTTTGGTTATTAATTTTTTCTTTTACAATTAATATAAAATTTTTTAATATTTTATTTTAATTTCGTGTATGTAATCAATTTTTTATATATTGTTTAATATAATTAAATATATTTCATATATATTATTATATATTTAAATTATCATAAATAATATAATTAATTTTAAATTTGAAGCATATTATTTCAAGTAATAAACGTATTAATATTAACTCTAGAAATATTCATTATGAACAAAATATGAGTTCAAATATTATACATAATATATTATTAAGTTATATTATTAATGTTATTTATCATTTTAATTTTCAGGTATTATGTCTGTATACTATGAAGATAATACAATTATTATTAATATTATTATTATTTATTATTGTTATTTATTTATCATTTGGAGCGTAATATTATTTTGATGTCACTTATTGACTCTCCCACTAGAGTATTATTGATTTTATCTATTATTGGATTATTTTTATTTTTTCTTCTTATGCCTGAGATTCTTATTATTAAACCTTTAGAATATGCTATGCATAACCAATTTTTAAGAGCCATTGGCATCTATATTTCTAGCCATTTTTCTAGTTTAAAATTGTTCATTTTACGACGAAATAATAAGTATATAATTTGTCCTTATAAAACATCAATACACTCTTTAATTGAAAACTCTTTTGTCATTAGTTCTAAAATGATAAAGTTTACTTTTATAATCAAACACCCCGCTCTTGAAGCACTTGTATATTATTATATAATATATATTATATCAGTATAGCTACTAATGAAGTTGTGACGCTTTCAGAGTTTATAGTGATCGACTATATTATACTTTATTATATATATATATACAATATATATAGCTGTTATAAAAATGTAGGAAAGAAAATCAGGAAGTAGAAAAGGCCTTCAAGAGGTATATAATGGACTATTACTAGCATATATTATAATATATATAAGTTAAGCTTATAATAATCTTAGCTTTACTAGTATATATATGATACTAATATATATATATATATATAGGCACTATAAATAATAGTAATAATATATTATTTTATTATATATATATAATATTTTATAAAGTTTATATTATATTTATATATATTTTAGTTCCATATCATAGCTATCCAGATAGTACAAGTCATCGTCCATGGGCATCATACGCAAATATGTAGTACTCTATATTGTTATTATAGCTATCAATATATTATATATATATATATTATTATATTATATATTATATATAATTATAATTATATAATTATATTATATTGTATTAGTATATATATATATATATATTGGATACAGGTACAATAGTTTAATGTAAATACATATAGCTATAACAGTGATATTATGAGAATTAAGTATGGTAATAACCTCTATTTTATACTATCTTAAAAGTGATTAAGTAATTACTATATATATATTAGTATATATATATATATTGCTCATATAATGCAAGCCATGACGTAAACTGGAAAGAAAAACTCCTCCCGACGCTCGGCCATCCACTTAGAGCGTGCTCTATGAAAGTTAAGTGAGAGCTCA
>JABUQX010051819.1:0-10000 GCA_015478945.1 Trachelipus rathkii
ATATATATATAATATAATAAACAAAATAATGTTAATAAATTATGTGTTAAATAATAGGTCTGTAATGAGTTACTTTTTAGGTTCGCGAAAATGTTTTTAATAAAAATGTTAAGTAATGAAATAAAAAATGAATGACTCATAGTATATTGAAAAGAAATTCTTTGAAAGTGTTTTAAGTATGATAAAATGAATGACTTATAGTATATAGATTTTTCATTCGCGCGGGAATGTTGCGCCTGCGGTCGCACGCGGCGGGCGGGAACGTGGAGAATATCTGCGGCCTGCGGGTGCGACGCTGCGGCGGGAACGCCGGGAACGCGGCGGTCGCACCTGCGGGGTGCAGAGCTGGCATCCTTTGCGGGAGGGGCGCACGCTGCGCCCTGGTGGGTAGCTTATGATTTTGGGGAAGACAGAAAGACATTAATATTCACTCTGTTCTTTGATGTAGGGTAGAAGATGAGCCATCAAAGATGATTTCGTCATGAAAGATGAATCATCAATATAGATCATAGACTCTCAAACCTATTTCGTCTATATAGGACCCCCAGGGGTCTAACACACGACTGCAAGGGTCCACAAAAGTCTTCAAAAAATATTGGGGTCCATGAGATGTAAATGGGGGTAAACGATAGTGAACTAATTTAATTATATCATTAATTAAATTAAATTAGGTATATTAGTCATAAAATTGTTAATGTTGTAGCCAGTTCGCTTTGTGATGTGACAGATACACTTTGAACTTGTAAAAACTTGTACATATGTAATATCCGATTTCGATCTTACTTGGCTGTCGTCTTGTATCATTATGACTCACACACATATCGCAGCAGTAGAAGGAGTTGCGTTCCGCGAAGTAGCTAGGGCAATATCCCAAATGTACCCTGTTTATTGCAACAAAGTTAAAGCAAGTGAAGCGCTATTTAACCATCTTAATGGGAGATCATATGGAAGATGTCGACCGCTCTCATGAAAACAGGGTAAAACGAGTTTGAAATACTTTTGAAACACTTAAAGGTATAAATTCAAGGAAGAGACCCATGCGGTGGGACAGAATTTTTCTGTTGAAGCACAAACAGCAGTTGAAAGTACGTGATGGGAATGAAATGAATTATGATATTGAGAGCTTCTTGTGTAATGATTTGCAGAAGAAGTCGACCTCCTTGTCGTCTGATATCAGGCTGACGAGTCAACTTTAGGCTGTGTAATGGGAAGCAATTACTTATTTGGCATATGTTCGTTTCATTAGGTGGTAAGAATCTAACGACGAACTGCTCTTTAGTGCGAGAACTCTTGCGACACCACCGACCTAAAGGGCGAATCAAGGTACTGTTGATGTTCTTTGAAGGAGTTTACTCGAATAAGGTATAAAAACAATCACTTATCAAATATATATATCAGTAACTATAGAGGGAGCACTTACGCGGATGTTGGGGCGTTATTGTGTGATTTCATAAGCTATTTAAAACAGAGAACTGCACGCCGGGGTGGTAGCAATAACACTAACACCCCGGGGTGCATTTTGTTTTAAATAGCTTTTTAATCCACAATAACGCCCAAAACATGTTAGGTCGCTCCAATCTATAGGCTGACTTGATATCGTGACAATATTTAGATCTGGCTAAAAGTCGTGATATGGTTAGATGGTGCATGAATCTTTCAATTCAAGTCATTCATGCAGCTAAAGCCGAATCCGAACACGGCATTGAGATCGAGATTTGATGAGTTGTCGTGAAGAAAACGACGAGAAACTTTCATCACTTAGCTCCTTCACACTGGAAGGTACGCTGGCTGTCAGAACAGGAAATTTTTTGCACTTTTTGAGAACTATTTAGAGTTTCTGATCTGAAGGGATCCAAAATTTTTCAAAGAAATTGGTAATCAAGTGGGAACTCGACAATTGTCTACGTTTAACGAGATTTGGTTTACTAAATTTAATGAGGTTAACTTGCAGTTAGAAGGTGACAGTCTATTCCCACATTAGAATCATTTCAAGCGTTTCTTCTTTCAGTTTTTAAGCTAATGAAGCAAAACATTGGACGGCGAGAATTTTCCCAGTTCCCAAATTTGTCAAGCAGACAAACTGTCAGGAGACGACGTGTTCAACCTATCTTTCAACTTTTAACATGCCCTTATTCAGATTTTCGAAATGAGCGTTGAGGAGTATTTTCAGCGTATGGGTGAATACCACAGTGTAATAATCAATTCATCATGGTGACATTCGAAGAAACGGATGTCATATTACAAGAGGAACATCGGAATAAGCACTAAGAAGAACTTTAAGGTACAGTTTAGAAGACGAATATCGAGCAATTCCTGGCTTCAAAAAGGACGATACTCTGTTACTTACTCCCGGTATTATGGAGTATCGTCGACGACAATTTTTTAAATTGTGATTTGTCCATCCTTATACAATGAACCTACGGATGGAAGAAAGGGGTTTCAGCGCGGTTGCCAATCTCTTAGCAAAAAAAAAGAAACAGATAGACATCATTGAACGCCGAGGAGATTTTTGAGAGTTAAACATAAACTAAATTGATGTCAAACTGTTGAACCGTTTATTATTAGAGGGCATCAGGTTTCATCCTTCCACTATAAGCATTTATTTTTTGGCTTAGGTGTGTATTATGTAACAGGGTACTACGAACCTACATAAACATATATAGAGCCCTCTATTAGCAGATTTTGACTAGTTTGGAGGATGTTTTTGAGCTGGTGGTAATGACGCACATGGGCTAATCAACTACCATATGGTGACGATAATAAGAAAGGGATTCATATTACAAGAGGAACTGATCGAAATAAGCAACTAACGAAGAACTTTAGGTACAGTTTAGGAAAGTGGATATCAGAAATTACTGGCTTCAAAGAAAGACGATACCTGTTAGCTGGTATGGCGCCACTATGTAGTGGAGTATGCCCGCGAGAGAAGTTTTTATTTAATTGCCTTTTTCCATCCTGCATGACCTAGTGAAAAGGGGTTTCAGCGCGGTTGTCGAAAAGTCCTCTACAAAATAGAAAAAAAAAACAAAAAAGAAGAAAACAAAAAAACAGGACTGGAACCTTTCATTAAGCCGATGGAGATTTGAGATTAAACCTAACTAAATTGAGGCCAAATGTTGAAAATTTATTATTAAACCATCAGGTTCAATCCCTCCCACTAAAAGCATTATTTTTTGCTTAGTTATGATTTGACGTGTTTTTTTTTCCCAAATTTTGATTGTGGTGTTCGTTTTTAATTATCAATTGTAATTAAATTATGAAGTATAAAACTCAACATGTGTGCTTTTAAAAAGTATTTTGCAACAAAAAAGTCAATATCAGGTAAGCAGGGGGTCTACCCAAACCGAAAACATGGCAAGTGGTCCTATGAGCAAAACAAAAGTTTGGGACTCATCAATATAGATGGTATCAAACATGACGTCATCAAAGATGAGTCATCAAAGAGGAAAGTGAGCTTCGAGTGTGTGAGTGTAAGTGTAAAGTAGGAGTTTTTGTGTGTGTGTGTGTAAGTGTATATCGGCTAGTGTAAGTGTCTATGGAAAAATAAAGTGCGTTTATAAGTGGTTATAGAAACATACTAACTCAGTGTAGGAGGAGCCATTCTAAGCAAGATTGGTAATATGCGGCACCTAATGCGATTCTCAATACCTTTATTACGCTAGGGGTTATGCACCCATATTAGGCGGGCTAACTTGGCTAGCTCAGGGGAGGGCCTAGAAAAGGCCTGGAAAAAGTGGCACTCAGTTGGCCATATGTGGCACTCACTTGCCACTATGTGGCACTCACTTGGCATCATTGGCACTCAATTTGACTGCGTCACTTGGGACTCTATGCTGGCACTGAATTTTTAAGCACAATTTGCACTCACCTGGCAGCTCAATCTATACTCATAGAACACTAATATGAACATCACTAGATACTGCTTACGGTGATTGGGAACCAATCAGAGGAGGTTTGAGACCATCAATAAATCTTGGGTCAAAGTATAGAGTGTAAGGGTAGAGGACTTGTTCCTCTTCACGGTTTAGAAGTGTATAAAGTGTAAAGTGTAGAGTGTAAGTATCTATGGGTGAGTGTAGGTGTCATAGTGAATGGTATTGTATAATAGTGTAAGTGTGTGTGCGTGTGTGTGTGTGGTGTGTGTATTGTGTGTGTGGTGTGTGGTGTGTGTGGTGTGTGTGTGTGTGTGTGTGTGTAGGTGTTCAAACAGTTAGGAAAAGAGTCCATAGAGTGCTTACAAGTTAGGAACGAAATATGTGACGGGTGGGTCACGAGTGGGCAAACAAATTGAGCGGTGGGTCAAAATTGACCATGGTATCCTGGCAAAGGTCAAGCCGAATATCATGGTCAACAAGGTGTACGAAGACATCAAAAAGGGGCTAAGTCCCTAAAGGAAGGACAGAAAAATTACCGCGTGGGTCAAAAATTGACCCGTGGGTATGCGTGGCAAAGGTCAAGGTCGACACAATATCATGGTCAATACAAGGATAACAGCATCAATAAAGGGCTAAGTCCCTTAAAGGGAAGCAACAAATTACCGGTGGGCCATAAATTGACCATAGGAAGACGGCAAAGGGGTTGGTCGAAATTATGGGTGGGGTCCCAAGAAATTGACCCAGTGGAAGACCAAGATAGGGTTGTCGAACATTTAGTGGTGACACAAAATTGATCCACTGGAAGTGATGCATACGGGTGGTCGACAAATTAGGTGGTGGGGCCAAAAATGACCCCATGGAAGACCAAAGGGTTGGTCGAGAAAAATAGGGCTGCGGCGCGCCAAACGGTTGCTAACGCAACCGTTGTACGTACCCCCTTCTTCGATAGGGTTGCACAAAATTAGGGTTGCCGAAAAAAGTTAGGGTTGCCAGAAAATTGGGTTGCCAAAAAAAAATTAGGGTTGCCAAAAATACCGTGGGCCAAATTGACCCATGGTATAGACCAAAGGGTTGGTCGGAAAAGGTCAAGGCCAAAAAAGGTGAGGCCAAAAAAGGTCAAGTCAGGTAAAGGTAAAGATTCGAGCTCAAAAAAAGGGTCAGGTCAGGTAAAAAATATGGGAGGTAAAAGGTCGCGGTCAGAAAAAGGCTCAAAAAGGTCAAGGTCAAGGTGGGTGTTAAGATCAAGGGGGCGATGAGCTGATAAAATTACTGCCTGTTCGCTAAGCAACTCCTCACCCAATCTGGGGAAAGGAGGAAGATATTATATATATATTAATAGGTAGCTATAGTATATTATATGATATCAGTATTGACTATTATAGTTTCAAAGTGCATATATATAGTATATATATATGATATTTAGTAATATTATATGTATATATAGTAATATTATTATATTAGTGAATATAGTATATATATAAGTATATAATATATATATGTTTATATATATATATTTTAATATAAGCCCGGATATATAAGTTAGGTATATATATCTAGTAGTATAATTATTCAGAGTATTTAACATGGGTTTAGGCTAGAGTCTTTCTTTCTGGTCTATGGAGTTTTGAATGATATGAATACTGAAAATTTGAATAAAGAAGCAAGATAAACGTACTATGACGAAAAGTCGATTTTTTTCGATAATTCGATATAACGTAATTATACCTATACTATTGATATATATATATTATCTATAGCATTAGTATCATTAGGCTGTTATTATATGATAGCTGATAGTATATTACTTATATTACTTATCATAATATATTATATAATATACTATAATAGTAATATTCAAATATTATGATGTATTTGATATTATTCTTTCTCATAGATAAATTTAATCTACAACTCGGATTTTTTTTATGCTTGAAATAGTGTGTTGTATGACTCATTAGATTCTTGTTTAAACCACCATCTTTAGGAATTTCCTTCAGTCAAGATTCATGTCGTCAGCTTTAACAAATACTTATCATAACTTAATCCGACTAACATACTAACTAAAATCATTTCGTTCATATAGCTACTATATATATATATATATATATTAATACTATATATAGTATATATGATATATATATTATAGTTAGTTGTATATATATATACTGAGTATTATATTATATATAAATAGTATTATATATATATATAGGGAATGTACTTGGTAGTACTATATATATATATATATGATATATTATATGTATTATATATATACTATAGTTATACACCGTATATATATTATATATATATATATAGTATATAGGTAATTTAAGAATTTTTTTATTAACAACGTTTTGAATCTTACCCGACTCGATTGATTTTTAATATAATATAAGTATGTGAATATAATATAGTATATATATATATATATATATTATATATATAGGTATAATGATAATTATATATAGCTATATTAAGTTTCCTATTATGATATATATATATACCATGTGTAATGTATTATATATATATATATATGTATGTATACTATATTAATAATATAGTATATATATATATATATAGTATATAGTATCTTATATATTAATAGCTATATACAGTTATATCAATAATACTATTATACTATTAGTATATTATGATATATAATATGAATATATATTATATAGTAATATATTAGCTACTATATATATGTCACGTAGTATATATATCATATAGGATAACTCAGTTATATACGGTAGTAGTATTTATATATAATAATATATTATATATATGATATATAGCCACTATATATATATATATATATAGTTATATATAAGTATATTATAATAGTAAATATATATCTAATATAATGATGTAGTATATATATAGTATAAAGTATATATTTTTTATCGCGATTTTTTTTTTAAGAAAAAAAATCCCGTTTTTTTACATGCCTTCATCTCAACTATTAATGCCCCCCCCGAAAATTATTTTTATTCCAAAATGATTAAAAAAAAATAATAATAAAAAAAATCAAAAAAAAAATCTTCTGAACCAATTTTAAATTTGATTTTAGGTTTGTAAGTGGATTTTTTACAGTAGGAGGCTCTTCTTAATGAAATTCTTTTCACGCAATTCTCATCACAAATAACCCTATCCTGCCCCTTAACAAAAAAAAAAAAAAGAAAGAAAAAAAAAAAAGGCGTAAAATTGTTTTTTTTTTGTTTCATTTTTTTTGTGAAATAAAAGATTAAAAAAAAACAGGTTGCATCTCTAGACTTGTCAAAACTCAAAATTCAAAAGCTTAAACCCTCCTTGAGGAGCATGAATGCGCGAGCTGATTGCCGGACGGATCACCGGAGAATAATTTTGTTTTATTTCAAAGAGTGAACTCAAGTGTCGAGGCTAAAAGTTTTTATTATTACTGGTCTAGAGTAAACTGCGTAGTAGTGACAGCTCTCCGATTTGACGGATTTTGAACGGACAAATTTATCGATTTTTTCGAGATAATCGATATATATAGATACGATATATAGTATAGTATATAGTAATAGTAGTAAGTATATATATATATATATGATATATATATATATTAAAGTATAAGTATTATATATCCTCATTTAGAATTGTTAATATATACTGGCTATATATATACGTATCGATATATAGTATAGATATATATAGTTATATAAATTCTATATATTTTCTTTTATATTATGATAAAATTATATCTATTTTACAGAAATTTTGTTTAGATTCGTTTTATGACTCATTAAGTTTAGGTTTATAAGTTTTGCTAGGTATACACCAGTAAATCTGTGTATGCTTAACAAAACTTATCATAGTCTAACCTAATTATCATAAACTAAAATATTGTCGTTCTATGATCATATATATATAGTATATATATAATATAGTGGTACCAAGGTGATACGGAAGTATACCATATAGGTATATATCATATATATATATATATATATATATATTATAATATTATGATATGATATGATATGATACTATAGTATATCATCTATAGTTACTATATATAGTATATATATATACTATACTATATATACTATAATACTGTATATTATATTATATATATTTTATGTGTAGCTATTTTTTTTTATTTCTACACACAATTTATTAACAAGCTTACCAATCTTCTCAGAAAATTTTCCTGCATTTTAAAGTTCATTTGATATATCTTTTCTATTTTATATATATACGACTATATATCATATATAATATATGATATATATATATATACTAGGATATTATATATACTATATATTATAGGTAGTACGATATAGTAGTAGTAGTAGTAAGTGTAGTAGTATTAGTAGTATAATAAATTATTGAATATATAATATATGATACATATATATATATATAGTATAGCGTATATATATATAGGTATAGTATATATAATAGTATATATAGTAATAGTATATATAATAGTATAGTATTAGTTTAGTATATTAGTCATATATTTATACTGTATGGTTATATACGGCTAGTATATATAGCCTTATATAATAGTATAGTATTATAAGTATACTGATATAATAGTATATATATACGACATATATAGTATATATTGTATATATATATATACTCGATTTCTTTAGAATCCGTTAATCTCAACTATTATCGAAAATTATTTTTATTCCAAAATGATTAAAAAAAAATAATAATAAAAAAAATCAAAAAAAAATCTTCTCCAATTTTAAATTTGATTTTAGGTTTGTAAGTGATTTACAGTATGAGGTCTTTCTTATGAAATTCTTTCACCAAATTCTCATCACAAATAACCCTACCCCCCCTTAAAAAAAAAAAAAAAAAAGAAAAAAAAAAAAAAGCGTAAAAGTTTTTTTTTTTTTCATTTTTTTTGTGAAAATAAAAGATTAAAAAAAAAACAGGTTGGCATTTCTCTCAGGGAATCGATTTTGACTCAAAATTCAAAAGCTTAAACCCTCCTTAGGAGCATGAATGCGGAGCTGATGCCACGGATCCGGAGAATTTTTTTATTTCAAAGGCGGCCAAGTGTCAGAGCGTCGGGTTGTCGCCGCCAGTGATGGAGCGTTCAGGAACGCGGGGCAGTCTTAGTGTCCGAACCTAGTGCTCGGAGCTAAAAAGTTTTTAATATTATATTACTGTAAACTCAGCGTGGGTTCAATCTACCGGATCCGAAGCGAGCCGGAGCTGGAGCTGGAGCTGGAGCTGGAGCTGAGGAATTGCAAAATGGTGGAGTCAGATCCGGAGTTTGCTATCACATAAGAACTTTAAAAACAGAAAAAAGGTTTTCACTTACGTGATTTTGAATGTTAAATATATATATCTTATATTATATAATAAATTCATATACTATACTACTATACTTATTACTATAGTTACTACGTACGTACTATAGTATATAATAGTATATATATATATATACTACTATATATATATATAGAGAGAGAGAGAGAGAGAGAGTATAATAAGGAAGTACTGAAAACAGGATTATTTTTGCCGACTTATGTCGAATTATTTTAAAATGCCCTGCCCGCCCCGGCTCCAGCTTTGAAAATATTTCTTGGCTCCGGCTCCGGCTCCGGCTCCGGCTCCGGCTCCGGCTCCGGCTCCCCCAAAAATAAAGTTATGTTCTGGCTTGAGCTTCACCGACAATCTTGCCGGTCCGGCTCCGCAGCCCTGATTAAAATCCACCATGTTTTCTTCACCCTAATTGAATATACGGAAAGAGATCAGATGTTGGTTGCACCAAAACCACCACCCTAGCATATGTTATTTCCTGTTGTGTGGGTTCTTTTTTAAGATGAAAAGACCACAATCCTAGCACCTGTTATTTCCTGCTGTATCGGTTCTTTTAAAGATAAAAAAACCACCACCCTAGCACCTGTTATTTCTTTCTCTGTGGGTTTTTTAAGATGAAAAGACCATCACCCTAGCACCTGTTATTTCCTGTAGTGTGTGTTCTTTTTAAGATGAAAAGACCAACACCCTAGCACCTGTAATTTCCTGCTGTGTGGATTGCTTTTTAAAATGAAAAACCCACCACCCTAGCACCTGTTATTTACAGCAGTGTGCGTTGCATTTTAAGATGAAAAAGCACCACCATAGCACCTGTTATT
>JABUQX010051819.1:22500-24188 GCA_015478945.1 Trachelipus rathkii
ATATATATATATATATATATTAAATATATATATTATATAATATATATGGTCAAGGTCAACAATAATTAAGCATTTACATAAAACCAGTCAAGCTGGTTTGACTCTAATATCCTTCAGAAACTTTAAGGCTTTACTAAAGTTCACATGGGAGGGGGATAAACAAATAGGATGTGGCAGCGCATTGAGGAGAGGGGGTTGAGGTGATTAAAGGCGATGCAAAAAATGTCCGCAGGTTAAAGCAGGCGGCAATTACTTTAATAAAACAAAATTCAATGCACAAGACAGCAAAAAAAAAGGAAGGGGGGGCGTCTAAATTACTAGAAACTAAATGGTTCACAAGTCCATTGCCTTTATCCCCTTAAGGGGCCTACGCCATAACATAGTCATACAACATAATCATTCCCTTACTAACCCTAAAAAATATGACGATTAATACCATGCCTAGCATAAAAGAGGAAGAATCCTTCAAAACTTTAGTTTATCTAAAGTTCACTTAAGTTTCTCTAGAGTGCCTACCTTACAAAGCTTATTCCAAGAGTGCCTATCACTCAAACAGGTTAAAAAGAAGCGATGATATTAAAAATATTTAAAATTGATTGCGACCGGCAAAAGGCTTTCGTTGAGTGAAAGTCGTAAAAAAAAATGACTCAACCTTACTCTTTTTTTCTTTCTTTAATGACGACACAAAGTTTAAAAAAATTAATGGCGGGAGGGGGGAAAGACCTTTGAGGTAGGAGGAGGGAGGTTGAAGGGATTAAACCGAGAAGGAATTCAATAAAAGTATGGGCCAACAACGTTTGTTGGCTGCCGACGGCCCGTCACCGCACTATATAGTCGAATATTTTTTAGGGAAAAATAAAAAAAACATTGATGGGTCACGATTCGCGCCACATCAGGGGAATCTCTACGGGAAAGAAATCAAAGACAAAAGTAAATGATTTAAAAAACTGTGATTATCATGTAGTGTAAACATCGAAGATACGAATATTACACGTACATCTGCCTCATTAAAGGCGGATGTGAATGCTTGGACAATGTCGCATTCACGATGATTTTTCTTTTCTTTTTTTTTTTTGTCATTTCAATTCGGAAGCCAGACACATTCATCAATACTTCAAACAGACAACAAAACCAGTTAAGTCAAAATCACAAATTTATTCGTCTAATCGTAAGGGACACCCAAAATATTGCAAACAGCAAACACAGAATGAATTGTAATTTTATTGCCCGGCACCGCGCTCCCGCCTTCCATTAAATTGTATTACCACCCCAGTCTTTCGAACCAGGGTTTGAAAACCCTCCTTTATTTTAAAGCCAAGCAAAAATTTTCCTATCCGCTACCACTCCAGCAGCACGAATATACCACTTTTCATAAAATAAAATTCAACCACACATCGAAGTCTAGACTCATTACGAAAGCAAAAAAAAAACCACCTCAAAATAACTTAAGACTCGATATGAGGTGAAATGTGAGCAACCATTTAACCTGTCCAAGATTTTACAACTTAAAAACCAATAGGATGATAATTATCTAGTAGGAGAGTTACAATCATCCCACGGTAATTTATTAAGAGAGTAATATTTATTTAATAAATGTTTTTCAAAGTCTTTAATTATTAGTTATTATAATTAGTTATTATATTTATTTATTATTATTTATTATTTTATAAATCTTCCTTTCTCCTTTG
>JABUQX010051820.1:0-7500 GCA_015478945.1 Trachelipus rathkii
ATTTATAATAATAATAATCATAATAATAAAATCATTATATATATATAAAATATATATATATATATATATATATATATATATATATATATATTATATATATAATAATATATATATATCTATATAATATATATAATTATAATATATATATATATTATATATTATATAATATATATATAATATTTACATTATATATAGGTATATATATATTTATAATATATATATATACTATATATATATATATATATATATATATATATTATTATTATATATATAACATATATATATAATAAAAGAGAAATGGAAAATTATGCAAAAGTTGTGAACAACAAAATAAATTTTACAAATTATTTTTTACAAGACAAACACAAAAAAATACAAAAAATTCCTGCGTAGCCTAAAAACCTTAATTAAAAAACATTCAGAAAGTTAATATATTTCTGAAATTGTTTCAACATAATTGCAACAAAAGTTTTTAAACTCATTTAAACAGTAAAAATATAGAAATGTTGCTTTTCCAACATTTGACTGTAAAAGTTTATAATTAAAAATAAAATTATTCAATTGTTCAAGGTTGCTTTTTTAATTTTTAAGTATAAATTTCAAGCAACTTTGACATATTTATTTTGATTTTCTTTAACAGGTTGATATGTTAATTTGTTGCTCAAGAAAAACAGTGAATGAGCGATCCTAATACGAGGCCTTTCCAATGCGAGAAGCATGAGAAGAGTGATTTGTATGTGATAGATAGATTATGGATTTCATTTTCTAACAAGATTTGTAAACCAAATAACACTAGCTAATATAAATTACTAGTTTATATAAATGAATGAGAAAACTTGATATTTTAAGGAAATATTCCAACTACGAGTGGCAAATGTATTTGAAAAAAATATAGTAAACCTCTAAATTCAAATTAGAAAAAGACATTTCCATTTCTTTCATTTACCACAATTTTCCCCCCCAACATTTTATTTTACCTCCACTTATTTCAAATCAATCTATTCATAGAACTCTGAAAGTTGCTTATCACATGAAGATCTATTTTATATAAAAAATATCATAAATGAAGCATAAACAAATACCTATGTTTTAAATATTCAAATCAAGGTACCAACCTTTTTCAGTGTAGAAAACCCTGCTGATTTACTCACTAGAGGGAACTATCGAGTAATACTGCTTTCAAAACTATAAAAGTAACATTTTATTAAACTTGTAATCGCTTTCAAAACTTAAAAGAACATTGTGCCTATAACAATGTGTAAATTAGATTTAAAAATCAACTGTTATTAATGGCAGACGATCTACTGGATAAGGTAATAAGAACCCATTGGAACCCACTTTTTATGTGGAAAGGTTTTCAAAAAGAAACTAAAATATAAGAGATTACAGGTAAGTCTTCTAGAATTGTAACCATACTGCTCAAAACTATAGGACTCATCGAATTAATCCAAAACCCATTTAACCCTTCAACAGAAGAATAGATACTTTTGCTTAAAATTCCGCAGTAGTTTTAATAAAGTAGCTTTCAAATTGATTGGAAGTATATATTCAAGGTCAAATTATTTCCTATGAGTTAAATTTCCTGCAAAAAAGTCAAAAGTACGCCTGTTAATGGATCGTCCAGATCTGCCAAAGCGATTTAAAACTTATTTTTTGAGATAAACAAGGTCATAGATAAGAACATGGGGCAGAATAGATAGTGGAGGTATCAATTTGCCATATTCTGCAAAAGGGGGGCGGCGGTACCTGTGCTTTCTCTCCTAAGGACATCATTTACTCAAATAATGGCATGTTGAAATGTCAGCCAAAAAGCTGCTACATCATGCTGGTCTTATCAGCAACTTGTCAATAGTTGAAGCAGAATTTTTGGATAGCCGACCAATAAGAGCAACGTTGTTTAGACAGATGGTTAAAAAAATGTGTAATCTGTAAAAAATATCATTGTAAGGCCTATGTAGTATTTTGTGTTGTTCCTTTAATTAAGAAAAATTTGAGTATAAAAATCCCTTTGAAACCACAGCAGTAGATTATGCTGGTCCTATTATGGTTAAAACAAACTCAAATGAAAAATCAAAGGTTTATCTGTTACTTTTTACATGTTGTAACACACGTTTCACAAGTATCCATGTTTGTCATGACTTGACTACAGATACTTTTCTAAAAGAGCTTTACCATTTATCACTAACATATTCTCAGCCAAAAAAACTTATATCTGATAATCAATCAACCTTTAAAAAAGCTAGTAAATACTTAACCCATTGGTTTGAAACTGATAAGGCAAAGGAGTATTTTGGTGAGAATGGTATTGCTTGGCAGTTCACTGGTAGTTACTCCCCAAGAACTTTGGGAGTGGTTGAGCGTATAGTGGGCTTGGTCAAAAAGGCTCTCTATACTTCCTTGAAAGGTAAATTAATTTTAGAATCTAATATCACCACCTTAGTAAAAGAAATTATGCATACCATAAATTCAAGGCCTCTTACTTATGTTAGCTCTAATGAAGATCCCTCCTATGAAGTAATAACTCCTTTCAAATTAGTATTTGGACAGGATATAATTAAATATAATTTTTTAACTATGCCTGACAATGAAATTTCATCCACTGATATGGGTGAAAAGTTAGATCCCACATTTGAAGGTAATGAAAAGAAATTAATTATTAAAAATTTAAGACATTAACCAGTCAGGTAGAAGTAATAAAGAAAAAATGGAGAGAAGAGTATCTTTTAGGTTTAAGAGAACTTGAGAAAAAACAACATAAACTCATGGGTTCAAGTAAAGTACCTAAAATTGGTGATCTTTTTCTCTTAAATGATGAGGCAGCTAAAACTCCAAAGTTCTTTTGGAAAATGGCTAGGATAGGGAATTTGCATCCTGATGATGAGGGTATTATTAGGCATGTTACAGTGCAAACTGCTTCTGGAAGCCAATCAAAGAGACATGTTTATAATCTATATCCTCTAGAAATTCCTCATAATGACGACATTCCTGACAAAGCCCTTATACCTAACCAGACAAATGTAAATAGTTCTCCTGAAAAGACTGATTCTAGACCAAAAAAGGTTATCTGCTACAAAAAAGATGAAGCAGATAAAAAGGCCATTAAGGCAGATTTATATTAGATATTAACGTATTGGTACTTATCTGCTGGAGAGAGTAAAAAGAAAAAAAAAACAAGGTTACTGTCCAGCTGAGAAGGAGATAAGGTTGTGAGTAGTAATATTTCGGTTAGGTTTAAAAAAAAAGAAAAAAAAAAACAAAAAAAAAAAAAAAAAAAAAAAACTAAAAAAAAAAAAAAAAATCTTTTTTTTTCTTTCTCTGGGATGTGGTTGGAAAATTTTCATGTTCCTTAATGTTTAATATTTTTAAAGAAACAAAATCAAACTTTATTTTGGCCAAATAAATTAAACCAATAAATTTACGAAGAGTTTTGAAATAAATTAAAACTTACTTTTCTAACTTTTCTTAAAAATGATGCTTTGATTAAAATGGGAGTCTTGTTTTCCCGGTTTACCAACCAAAGTCCATAATCAGTGACAAAAAAATTAAAAAGTTAAAGTCAAGCTGACAGAATAAACAGCAAATGGAAGTCCTGCGACTTGGACAGGTTCAATGAGAAAAAGTTGTGCTCAATCTTTTTGATCCGTTTTGTTTGAAAACTTTAAAAAATTACATCTGGTGCTAAAGTGGTGGTAAATTGTACATGAAGAACGGTCTGCATAGTTAGGGCGCCTAACCTGTGTCTCTGTGTTAACTATAATTTCAGCAAGCACAAAAGACTGTAAGACTGACTCAAGTTAATCTTAAATCGCATTGGGTCACAGATGAAACTTACACAGGAAGTCTTGAAGGGTAAGGCGTTTTTGTTTGTTAAGGGCGATTATTTGTTTTATTTAACTTCGCATCTAAGCATTAGCATTATTCATCCCTTTCTTTTTTATGAATCAAAATCAAATTAAATATTAAAATTTTTGTTAACCCATTGGTTTTCAGCGCATCCTAACACCACAAAAATAGCTACCTTATCTTCATTATTTCTAAGCGCACTACGTATTTGCTCCACTCAAAACATAAAAACAGAATTCAACTTCCTTTTTACCAACTTCAAAAAATTACTTTACCCCCTTCACATCATTAAAAAAGCCCTAAGGAAGGCAAAAAGAAATTTCTACTCAGCAAACGATAATCCCCCTCCTGAAAAATCGTTTTTGCCTGTTCCAACTTTACCAACAGGACCATTAAAAAACCTTCTTCCAAGAAATATTTTCTTTACCCAATCTAATACCTACTCTCTAAAAAGAGTATTCTTGCCCCCAAAAATAAAGAATGCGGAAAATACGGAGTGCGTATACACTGTCCCCTGTAGAGATTGTGACTTGCTATATTTTGGGGAAACAAATGATTTGAAACGTAGGTCATAGTTACAGCACGAGGTATGAATTGAGTAAGGATACACATCATTCGCCTTCGTATCAGGAAGTAACAATTAACATGCATAGATACAACATATACAAGCAATTTCAATACTGTCGATATACCATCTAAAAAACAAATCGAGTCATTTTGCATAAAGAACTGGAACAATTACAATCAACAACCGGGTGAAGCCAAACTGGATTCCATACAGTTAAATATTATGAAAGACACATAATTCTACAAAAAAAATTATAGACAAACCAACCGACCACAAAATTTATAGCTGGAAATATTTCATAATTTTTGCCTTTCTTTTTGAGTCGACGTCCTGGCCTGAAGAGTCTTGGCACCACAGGAGACGAAAGCTAGCAAAATGTTACAATAAAGTTAAAGTTTCGATGTTTTAAAAATGTAAAATGCGATAATTTGAATATCGATTCAGTGTTAATGTGATATATTAATTTAATAATTCAGAATTTCGCCAAGCTGATATAATAGATGGAGGCTCATTACGACCAAACCTTTTGAATATTTATATATATAATAGTATAATAATATGAAAATTATAAGGGTGCGAGATGAGGGTAGATGATTATTATTATATATAATATAATATATATATATATATATATAATTATAATAATATATATATTATATATAATATTATATATATCATGATATATATATTATATATATATGTATATATAATATATATTGTAAAATTTTTTAATTACGTATTTTATAAAACTTAAAATAAAATAAAATAACTTATTCTTACCTTTTAAAAAGGAATCCGTTCACCGAATTTATGAATAAAGTATGACTCATTACCGAGACACAGACGGTATGGAAAGAAATATTAGCAGATTATTATTCGAAAGACATTATTTCTCATTACGTAAGTTTAGCTAACGTATTTTTTGATTAGATATCATGGTCGATAATGTGTCGTAAACAAAAGTGTATGAATTTGTGGAAGGCTTGAAGAGCTTGCATTATGAATCCATTTAGTATGAAAGGTTATATGTCTTTATAGTCGCGCGTGCAGGTTGTTCCGCTGATGCAAGACTAAATATTTATGGAAAACTAAAGTATTTAATTATGCATTTATATTGTCTGTTTAGACGTCTTATTAGCATGTATTTAAGATGAGTATACGCGATTATATATGTTTTTTTTCCTAATAATAAGTAAACTCCATTATTTAATTTGTGTAATTATTTACTATCGTATCTTTACAGTTTTAACTTTTTGAGCTTCTCACATGTTACATTTTGAAAAGACCTATTAAAAGTTGTACTAGTTAGCTCCCATTTCTAGTATTTGGATTGAGACATTACAAAAGAGGATAGGAATAGATTTTGTTTTTTTTTTATATTCCTAGTTAATCAAGTTATTTATTTATAGTTAAATCTGTTATGAAATAAAATTTAATGAATATCATTAGTTTCTTCCATAAATAACTTTAATATTGGTTGGCATTTTTAGAGTACATGACTGTAGCCATCTTGATTTATTTTGTTAAGGATAAAATAGAAAGATGGTAATGCTTTAAGTTTATTTAATTAAATAAGGCCACAGGATTTATACATTTGATATAATCTGATATATTTTTTATTTTATTTTTTAAAATAATCTTAGGTAAAGTAATTACGTATATTATATTTTTTATAAGGTTAACAATATTTTTGTATATATTTAGTCCTATCTAGTTATAATGGGAGATTAAAGATTATTTAGTTACCCTTTATTTCTGTGTAAGTACAGTTAATTTTGATATAAGTTAGTTTATCATTTTTATTTATATTGTATAAACTAAGTTTAGTTGTAGTACATTATTATTTAAGACTCGACCTTTGAAACTTCATTCAAGAATATCTTAGGCACCGAAAATCTATTCAACAGGAAGAATAAGGAGTTGATCTCCCTAATCTGCCCTCTGCTAGCAACTGTAGTCTGACTACTTAAGAAAGGTCTAACTTTTCAGCTGGCGTCAAACTTGGTTGGTACCGAGTTGACAACCCAATCTTTGGTTGGTACCGAAGGTTGGTTCCCTCTGAGACGGTTGGTACCGTCGCTTAGCTTTAATTAGCTATTCCCTCCCGCCATACTTGGTTGGTACCGAGTTAGCCACCCCGGCATTTAGTTGGTACTATCTGCCAAACCCAATCTTTGGTTGGTACCGAAGTTTGGTTCCCTCTGAGACGGTTGGTACCGTCGCCTAGCTTTAATTAGCTATCCCCTCCCGCTATACTTGGTTGGTACCGAGGTGACAACCCAATCTTTGGTTGGTACCGAAGGTTGGTTCCCTTTGAGACGGTTGGTACCGTAGCTTAGTCTAACGACTACTCCCACCTGTCGGGTTGGTACCAGAAGGAGACAACCCAATCTTTGGTTGGTACCGAAGGTTGGTTCCCTTTGAGACGGTTGGTACCGTCGCTTAGTCTAACGACTACTCCCACCTGTCCGGTTGGTACTAGACAGTATAGTAGTTACTGGTTGGTACCGGTACTGCTCCCTTTATCCCGGTAGTTGGTACTGCCCCAAGTTTGTAGTCAAACTTGCCCCCTTTTATGTATCGTTTTTTTTATTCCCATTAATGTAAATATTGAACCTATGAACGCTTCTCCGAATTGTGAATACGCATAACCCATTTTTTGTTATTAAATATTTTGATTATTAAAGTTGTCTCTTTTATTCTGCCACCTTTAGTTGTATCTTTAAAGTTCAAAAATTGATCTTGTATTTTTCGTAGAGTTTAAACTCTACAATATATATATATATATTATAGTATATAATACTATATATATATATAGTATTAGTATATATATATATATAACGTTAAATTATTAATATATTATATATTATATATAGGTATATATACTATATATATATTATAATATATAATATATATATATATATATATTATTATATAATATACTATATAATATATATATACAAGTGACATATATCCGGCACGAGCCGCGAGACACTTTTAATATGGTATGTTCAAAATTTAAATTGACATAATATATAATATATATATATATATATATATATATATATATTTATATGGTATTTTCAAAT
>JABUQX010051820.1:12500-27500 GCA_015478945.1 Trachelipus rathkii
AGGGATCTTGATGTCCATAGTGCATAATAGGGAATGGCTGATTTAACCAACATCTCGAGTAAGGTAGTGTAATGTGGCCACAAACCGCGAGACAACCTGACACTGGGAAAACAACAGAGTTCTTCGCAGCGATGACGGTTCACTGATTAATTTGAATACTTTGAAGAGAAGAGAGAGCTCTCTTTGCCTGTAGAGAGTTTCTGTTTCTCAGACCAGCAAGTCCCAGCCAACAAATATTACGGATATTCATTAAACAATTTTGGCATTGAGCATAAGTCAGTAAAAATAAATATGAAATAATATCGTAATGCCTGAAAAAAAAATTATAACTCCAAATAGATAAGGAAACAACTAAATTAAAAAAATTTATCTTCAGGTTGTCTGCATTACAAAACAGGTAACGGTGCAAATTTCTGTGCAACCTTTCGGGTGGATGCTCCATGCAGAAACGGGTGACGAAGAGAAGAAGAACAGGCACCGATTGCAAAGATAGAGGTTACGCATGAAGAGATGAAGCATATTAGTGACAGAGGTTCTGCAGACAAACCTCTCCAGCTAGAAAATCTGCTTAGAGAACATGATGCACTTAGCCTAACTAAGCATCGCCGTTGCTTTCCTACACATTAAACATCTTGCTACTAAGGATGTTTCAAATGTTCCTCGCTAACGTGCTCTGGTGCAAAAATCCATTTAATAAGGACACTTAAACCAAAGCACAGGATGTCGGAATGCCCAAGAACAGGAAAACTACAACTGCTCGCGAGGATTAGAAGGAGTTGGGAAGCAAAGCTTGACAACACCAAGTGTCACTCGCGCTGACCCTATAGATTTTATCAAAGACCTGGCTTAAGACACTTGATGGCCGCAATCGGACAGCAGGAATCAACATTTGATGGAGCAACAAGCCTTGTCATCCAGTATTTAATAAAAAGTGATAAGGAAGGTATTGGCGGAAGTAACATTCGAATAATGCCGCCTATTGCTGTTAGCTTGATATGTTGCACGGAAGAGAAAAAATGCATACTGTCGGGCAAGTCCCTATTGTCCTAATCCTATCCTCCTCAAGTATCAAGATGGGAAGTGCCGAGAAGTGGAAAATTTAACTATGCCCGAAAAACTGTCACTACTCAGACAAGACAGCAAGAGGGAGAAACAGAAAGGAGCTTTGAACCGAGGTTTAGCAGTATCTTTGATGATTTTCATTTGCTTTTAGCAACAGCCCAGCATCCTCAGCTGTCAAACTCGGAGTAGGTATAGGTAGGGCTTAAATTAAGGGGAAAGGTGCACCACCGAAGCTGCCAAGATCAGAGTACGTGGAGGAAATTAAAGTGTATATATTGGCAGTCGATCTCCTCGTCACATTAAGGCACTGAAGTGATGTGACTGAGTCTGAAATTGACCCATTTATGGCGAGTTATTCTTTATAATTTGGAACAGACTTTAAAGGACTGTTGTTATTTTATATATATTAAAAGTATTATTGTTAATTATATATAATATATATATATATAGTATTATATATAATAGTTATATATAATATAATATATATATATATATATATATATAGTATAGTATATATGATAATTATATACTAAGTACTACGGTATATACACAATTTTATACATTACAATATATATTCACAAAACACTGACATAATGTTGCAAAATAAACAAAAAGATTTGAGTGCTTGGATACCATCCTTTAAAATATTTCAGAAACTAAGGGCCCATATATCAGCAAACACCTCTGGAGGAGAGAAAGTTGGGACAAATCTTGGACAGCTGGCTGCAGTTAATGTTCACCACAGTACCCCTTTCACTATGAACCTGTTTCGTTTGAATACCAGGAGGTCTGGGTGGACTTGTTTATTAACTAGTAATCCACCCCATTAAGCCAGCTCAGTGGCTTGGAGAGGTTATTTTAGTCAAGGCCTCTCCGACAATTCTAAGGCCAAGACAGGGCAGCCATAGCATATCCGCAATTTTTGAAAAATTTATCTATATGATAAGAAATTGAACCCTGATCAAGAATGCAAGAGGAGGGCTGTAGAGAGGAGATCACCAGATAATTGAATAAGATTAAAATCTTTTCTCAATACGTTTTTATATATATATTTTATTCTTCAATTAAAATTTAAAATAATTCATCTTTAGAATTATAAATGACTTGCGCTTAGATTTAAAAAATTTCTTTTTGCGCTCTAAATTTGTGTTTTCTAAAAAAATTTGACTTGTGGACATGTGCGCTTTGCGCATGGCATGAAAATTATTTTTGAAAAATTGTGCGGCTTTGTGCGCTTGCGCTTTAGGTAAAAAATGCGCGCTTTTGCGTTTGCGCTCTAAAGTTTAAAATTTGCGCCCCCACCTCTGATATATATATATATATATATATATATATATATAATATACGATAGTTACGCACAATATAATATATATATATATATTTATTATATATATATATATATAAATATATATATATAATATATATATATATATATATATATATATATATATATATATATATATATATATCACATGACTCTAAGTAATGTTAAATGGCCCTATTTACGAGATCACTGATAAGCAAATAATAGAATAGTTTTGGAATAGCGAAACGCTTCTTTATGTAGGGTCTTTTAATTAAAAAGTCAATTTTCTAATCTACTATGAAGAGCAAATAACAAGTTATTTCACTATTGTTCAAAAATAAATATTTACTTTTTAAATATCAAACTATTAATTTAAATCTGATTCCAATTAAAGTATCAATTTTTGGACCAAGAGAGTGCCAAGATGTTAGCTCTATGGGTTCTTTACCCTTACTGACCTCCCTGCAAGCGGCACAGCAGTTGAGGAAGATTATCCTTAATATGATACAAAAAGAAATGAAACAGTTTGTCGAACCTAGACTTCTTTTGTACAGGATTTCTTACTAAGCTGTGCACTCAGAAGATCCGATCTTAAGATAGCTGTCCTGGTTTCACTTACATATATCTTTGCTAAATTTTATAGCTAGGACCGATTACTGGGTATCATGACGAGAATCTTTTAGGGTGCCAGAAACACTTCCTTCAGACAATTTTTTATAAAAGTGCCTTATTTATTAGACAGTGGCAAATAAGTTAAGAGGTAAAATCAAATAATTTTTCACTAAAATAATAAGCTCCACGGGAGGCACCACCTTTTTTAATCATTGGTCTATGTAACAGCCCGCACCTTTACCTTAGGTGTTTTTACCATCTAAAAGAAAATGGATTAGTATTTTTTTTTTTTTATTAGGTGTTATTTTCTCTTTCAAAATCTACTAAGTTGTAATATATCTGAATGCTTTCTTAAATTTTCTAAATGAGGCTTCCTATTTTTTTCGATAAGTACATTCTGTTTATTAACTTTTATAACGCAGGGTTCACACTTTCTGGACGAAGTCCAGGGAGACATGTCTAGGGAAAGTCAGGGGAAAACAAAATTGGTCAGCGGAAAGTCAGGGAAAACGTTTTAGGATATGCTGAAAGTCAGGGAAATTCCAAAAAAGTCAGGGAAATTTTAAAATTTCAAAACATATGAAGAATGATCCATGGACCAAGTTGCATTATTTTGATATATTTTTTCCTTACTGTATATTGTGGAAATAAGAGATGTATTTGATAAGTGAATGAAAAGGATGGGCGAGGAATGACATTCCAATAAATCTACTTCTATCCTGTTTCTTTCTATTTTTAGTTCACTATTACCTACTACAGGTTCACACTTTCTGGAAAGTCAGCGGGATGTCCAGGGGAAAGCTCAGGGAAAAGACAATTGGGTCAGGGAAGGGACGGTTTTACAGATCATCGCTGCGAAAGTCAGGAAATCCAAAAAGTCAGGGAAATTTAAAAATTTCAAACATATGAAGAATGATCCATGACCAAGTTGCGTATTTTTGATATATTATTTTTTCCTTAGTGTATAATTGTGGAATAAGAGATAGTATTTGATAAGTGAATTAAAAGGATGGGCGAGGAATGACATTCCGAAAATCTTCTTCTATCCTGTTTCTTTTCATTTTTAGTTCACTATTACCCACTAATTCTCCCTATTCTGTTCGTAGAGGTTGTTCCAGGTGTTCATCCTTTTGATTGAAGGTGATTGGTGATATGAATGTGTTTTAGACTGTATATGACTTATGACTTAATCTGTGTATATCTTTTTCTTTTTAGGGGATTTATACTTTTTGAGGTGGTTTTTTTTTTTAGGTTTTTGAACGAAGTGAGTTTTGGAGTTTGGTGCAGTTGAAAGTATTTAATGTATTATTTTAAAATATTGCAAACAAAAAACTAAACTTAATGGAATTTGTTTAAAAGTTTGTCAAACAGTTTTATCAAGGTGGTTGGTAACAGACCTGATAGTTTCAAGGCATACAGTAAAGTATGTAAAAAGAACTTTGACTCTAAAGGACCTGATAGTTCCAAGGCGAAGTTTCACATTCAAGAGAGGAAACTCCTTTGAATTTAATCAAAACTCGGCAGGAGATCAACCATCATTGAAAAGCTTTTTTGTTATGTGTTCTAAACTAATGACAAATATTAGTCGAAGTGGTGTGCACTGAAAATTATGCCAATCCATCAACTTCTAATCATACTCACCGATTGTAAATGACCCTGAGTGGTTCCTATTAATAACCCAACCAAAATTCAGTTTATCAATCAAGTTTCATTTTTTGCATTAAAGATGATGTACAAGATCTGAAATATGGGCATTAAAGGTGGTGGCTGATAAAATGTCTTTAAACTCGTGTGCAGAAATAGGGGAAACATTTAAATTAATGTTAAATTGAGCCAAATATTTAGCACTTCAAATTTTTTAAATGGGGCCGATGAAATGTAAATATGTGATTAACCATGGACTTGCTCCCTATTTTTCTAGAAAGCAAAAGCACAATACACTCTACTTTGCAGTGAAGCTCATTCTACCCTTGAATTAAAATTCAAAATATTTTTGGATGTTGATTGTCTTTCTAAGAGACTTGATTAGTTTTGTTTTTTTTTAAAAGTTTCGCAACCTCACGGCCAATGAACCTATTAAGAGGGGAGACATTCTCTAGGTAATTTCACCTAGGATTCGAACCCGCGACCTTGCCATGCGACTCCTTCGCTCCACCGTTTGAGCCACGGTAGCGGCTCTTATAGTACCTGGGAATTAATGTTATGTGGATATTGTGGCAAATTAATCTAATTAGGACTGAATAGTTTACTCGCATGGAAATGCACATTGTGAAGGAGGGTTTTCTATAAATTAAGCAGATTTTTAGTGCAGAATTTGAAAGAACAAAGTTTGATTTCTCAAAGACAGTGCACAATGCTATAAGATCTCAAGAAAGTATTCATAAAGTTCTATCACTCAATAAATGTTGACAAATGTAAGAGCTGTCAATAGGAGATATGAAGAACATCTCAAGAGTTAAAAGGAGTCAAGAAAATAAGAGTTAAAAGGTTAAAAAATAGAAAATTATACCATAAAATACCATATAAACTTGAAGAGCAGAAAAAGATGTTAAAAACTGAAAGCTTTGACAGAAGAAAGACGCTATAAATCAAAAATTCAGATGCTTGAGAAGAAAAAGTTAACCTAAATTCTCCCCATTTAGAACTTTTGTGATCACAGTGGACGTTATTCACCTAGTCCATTAATGTTAGCTTTTAATTTATTTCCTTCAAGTATAAATCATAAAGCAAAAATAGAAGAAAAAATAAAAAGGGAAAAGACTAGGGCACCTATAGGGGAAACGTGTTTCACATTAAAGGAAAAAACATTTTCGCTATTCTTTCATCCATGATGATGACAGTTTCTAAAAGTAAATTTTCAATAATTTAATGTATGAGCTGGTAAATAGGCCTGGCAATAATGAATTTAATGATGATTTTATACGCCAAAAGTACGGAACACCTGCTGGGAAGGGAAAATTACGGATTGGGGTCAGGGGAATGCAGGGAAATCAAATTCAAAATTTCAGTGTGAAACCTGTATAATTAGTTTCTAAAAATACTAGCGAGGCTCTAATTTACCGACATTAAACTGTGTCTGCCGTACTACGACAAACTTCGCTTTATGTAACCCTTTTGGCACAAAGACGTGTCGATTTTTATAATTGGTGTGTGTGGAGCCAGCGGCTGAGCTAAAAGCGAGGCTACCTTTTTTAATATATGCATTTATGTCTTATAGGGTGCCGCTCTCCGAAGCAGGATCAACTAATCCAATAGGTATTGCTATATTTTTTTGGCCAAACATCAATTGTGCGGGACTGATACCATTCTTTGTTATCGGCGCGAGTCTCAGAGTGAACAACACCATACATAATAGGCTCGGCCAGTCGGAGGGGCTAAATCATGTTCTTGCAACATACATCAGACAAGCCATGCAAATTCCTATGTTGCCACCTCAAATGAGGCCATTGCCCTAGATTCGCGCTACAGGTAGTCCGGTGAACCATTCCCACAGCCATGCAGACTTCCTCGAACTTTTGACTAGTGAAATTTGCTCCTAAATCCGAATTAATCACCTGAGGAATTCCGCAGAACGGAAATAGCTGCGTGAATAATGCAATTCAAACTATTTCAGCCATGAATTTATTTCTTTAAAGGCACAGCGAACAAGACTTACTGTAGCGGTCAAATTAACGTAAGTAGATATTTGTATCCTCTCGCATTGGTAACTTAAGAATATCCACATGGACTGGTTCAAACTCTTGGTTACTTCTTTAAAGACACCGTAATTAGGACTTATACCTGGTACCATCTTATTTTATTTTCTGACAGTGCTGAAGCCACGTTGAGGAAAAACTTTTTATTTTTCTAATGCATAGTGCGAGACACAAACTAAATTGTTTTATACAAAGGAGGGTTCTATTCACCCCTAGATGTCCTTTATTATGGTAATTCGCTGATTACGTTTCTGCACATATTTTCAGTGCACAAAAACTCGCCGAATAGTTTTTAAAGAGACATCCGACTAATGAATTGCTATTTCTTTTTTTGTTATACAAAGAATAAAATTGTTTATTAACTTCAAAGTTGTTTTCCCTTATTCTTAAGACATCAGATGCTAAGATACTCTTCAGACTGTTCGGTGTTGTCCTAATTTCTTCGAAGTCCGATCTCGTTTAAAAATGCCGAGAGCTAACTATTTTTGCATTTTTATCAAACTTGTTGTTATTTAAAATTTATTTTGGCAGTTCCAATATGGCCGCTTCAGCGCGACCGCTGTTTTCATTTAGATCAGATAGGTCTTTTCGGTCACTTTCATTCATTACCAGTTAATAGCGCTACGTCAGAAGCTGGTCACTCTCAGCTTCCAGCGACCGCTCATTGGCTGGTAGTGACTAGGTTCGGCGGAGTCACAGCTACACTATTTGGAACGCATTTTTGTCCTACGTCGTCCCTCATCTTGGGCAATAATTATTTGCAAGTAAATATTTTAATAAAGCATTTTTTGATTTTCGGTAATTAACTCCACTCGTGAATATTGAAAGTACTCAAGAAATGGCTAGCAAGTTCCCTCAATTCCCTAGCATTATAGATTTGTACATCATTAGCATGATTTATTTTATATACCAACGCGCAGATACATACATTCTTTCCCGCCAAAATTTCCCCATATTTCTTAAATAATTTTGCTAATCCTAACAAAAGCTTATTTACCGGCAAATATTGTTTTTCCGTCACATTAAAAGACCCACTATAAAAAGCAAAAGGAGTTCCATTCTCATCGTCCGACATGATTACTGTATTAAAAGCTTTATTATTTGCATAGATATAAACTTTGAGCGGCGCGTCAATGGCTGGGAACCTAAGTCGTGAGGCGTGACTAATGGCTTGTTTTATATCCAAAAACGACTTCTCAGCAGCGGGCAACCACGCGATTTTTTTATTAGAGCTATTCTTTCCCTTTAAATAACTATACAAAGGCAGCGTTAGATTTGTAAAGCAGGGTATATTTTGGCGATAAAATGAAATTCTACCGACAAGCGAACGCATTTGTTTTATTGTTGATATGCGAGGAATATTAATTATTTCACTAACTTTTTCCGATAATGGTGTAATACCATTTTCTGTCAAATCAAAACCTAAGTAACTTAATCTTTTTACCCCAAATTCGCATTTTTTTCTATTTAAACAAATTTCAAAATAATTTAATCTCAAATACTTGTTTAAGTACGACCACGTGGGCTGATAATTCTTTGGTAATGTCATCTAGATACACGTGTACACCGGGAATGCCTTGAAGTAATATAGATAAAAGTCTCAAGAAACACGAACTCGAATTTTTAAATCCCATGGGTAGTTGCATAAAAGAAAAATTACCGATCATTGTACTAATACTAAAATATTGTTGATCTGCTTTTGCAATAGGCAATAGATAATAGGCGTTTGTCAAATCAAGTTTACTTAATACTTTTGTCCCATGAAGCGAACTAAATATATCATTTATATTAGGCATAGCAAATACGTCATTTTTAGCAACTGAATTAAGCTTTCTAAAGTCACAGACAATTCTCACACGGCCATAATTTTTTTTTCTAGCACACTGATGGGAAAACTCCATTGCGATGGCGTTCTCTTTAAAACTTTCGCTTTTAATAAATTTAATAACTCGCTCTTTGTTTGTTCGAATAATTTATGAGGAATTCGGCATGGTTTAAGTTTTATGGGGGGACCGCTTATATTAACTTTATAAAGAAAAAGCGAAGCTATTTCCTTCAAAATAGCAGTTGGAATGCGAGTCTACTCTCTCCCCCGTACAACAAAGGTGTCTCCCCCCCATTTCTATTCTTAAGTTTCGACTCCGCATTCTCCCCTCCCCCAAATTCTTTGAACAAGTCATCCCAAACTTTAAGTTGCTTTTCTCGAACGTTAAAATTTCCCGGTAAATATGAATTTACAAACAAATGCCTATATTCATTTACAAGATTATTAATTATAGGTATATCGCTAAAAAGTTCATTAGAAACTACAGAAGAGGAAAATTGAGAGAGAGTGTGAATGAGAGCCTTATCCTTACAAATAGTGTTATCATATAAATTTATACATTCGTTGCTCTGAGTGTCGGTTAATCTATCTAACTCAAAATTAAGATTGAAAAGAAATTTTTTCAAAAAGTTCATTTCCAAAAATACAAAGGGATAATCTAGTTGTTAAAAATTCCACATTATAAGTTCTTTTTAAACCTAAATCAAGTGTAACATTTTCGCGGAATATATGTTCATTATAGCTTCGTTAGCAGCTTTTGTTTGACCGATAATCGATATATTGTCGTCCCCATCTATAAGAATCAAATCAATTCACTACCTGAATCGATAATAAAGACTTTTTGATATTTTACCAACAATAGTATAAAGTTTATAATTTCCTACATTATTTACCACATTAATATTATTTTTAACAGGACTTTCTCCTATCGGAGCTTCCGTCGTTAATATATTTTCTGAGAAGCTAGAGGTAAGCATTGGAATCGTATGGGTCACATCGATACTCTTATCAATAATCGGAACACTCAGAAGCTTCGTTGGAAGGAGGATGAACCTCCTTCGTACATGCAGGAGAGCGCTTCGCTCGTTTACTCTAAAATTATCCAAAAGCTAATATTACTATTATTGGCTAAATCTTCCGTACTGCATTATATCCAATCATAACTGATGTATTGATTGATTATTATTATCTAATTATTATTGATTGATTATTATTATTGATTTATTATTATTATTATTATTATTATTATTATTATTAACCCTACTAGTTGATCTATGAGGAATTAATTAATAGCAGCAAAATCGCTCATAATTCAATCAATCATTTTCATTTAACATTTTACACTCCCCCCTCAATTCCTGTGGAGGGGGTTCAATCGTTTCCTTGCCTTCTGTCTGGGGATAGACTCAGGGGTTTTGCGACTTTATTCTCTATTTGGGGGCGGGAATAACCAAAGAATCACATCGGGGACAAAATTCCGAATGGGCATTGTGTAACTTCTAAAGTAGGAAACCTAACAGTCCCGCGTTACAGGTTTTCCTGCTCGGACGGTTGCTCCTAGGCAGCATTGTCTTCTTAAGTTTTGAGATTGTTGGTTGTTCTTTCTTTCTGGGTGGTTTTGGCAGCCGTTCAGCTCAGGCTGTCCTGGCACCGTTGGTGATGAGACTTTAGAAGTTTTTCATCTCTCGACAGAACTCTTTGGTTTACTTTAGCCTCTTTGCTGACACCGGGGGATTAGTTGTTGTTTGGGTTGTATTGGTCGGAGCTCTGTCCTCATAGTGATCTTCTTCTTGTATCGGAGAATTGTTTTCCTTGAAGATGATTTACTGCCCCCCTTCTCTCATGGGGAGTTTCGTAGTCATTCCTATAAAAGTTTTTATATAAGTTATCAACTTTTGAAAGCAATCTGCGTCACGCCAACCTGAAAAATCTGCATGGTCGTACGAATATCATGGGGAGGACGGAGGCTAATATCTCACGTGCTCCTTTGAATCATCTACCCCATTAAGTTTGAAAACAGTTATCGTCGTGTGTAACCAGGTCATCATATTACGCACATCTAACTTTGGAATGGCACCATTAGGCAGACTGGTCTTTGGAGTCTCCACCAAGGAGGGAGAGACTGTGGGGATAACAGATCTTACTCATAGCGGGGTGTGCAGGTCCTAACTTCCCTCCCCATTCGAATTTTCTTCTCTCCTAATAAGGAGTTTGGGGAAGGGGAGAAACGGTCAAGTTTTCGCAGATGGCTTTGAGGTAGTACTTGACTTTCCCTGAGCCCGCCTTACGGTGCTTAATGCGCGGGGGGGTGGATCTATTTGTTTTTAATGGCAGGGCATGTGGAAAGTCTCTTCTGCTCTCGCAACGCGTTTACTTAATTTTTTTTTATTTTTTTTTTGCGGCCGGTGACTCACTTTTAGAAAATGCGGTCCCTTTTTCAAACGACCTAGCGGACTTGCTTAACAACTAACGAGATTTCTTCACGCTAGTGACGTTATATAGAATAGTTGTTAATGAGAGCTATAGTGTACCGAACGCACTAACTTTATTTAATTTGTTTTTTTTGTTTGTTTTTTTTTTTTAGTATATGAGTTACTTCACTTATTTGTTTATTGGCATTTTTCACTTTCACTGTTCACTTTCACCACTTTTTTTTTTTAAATTGTTATGCAATTAATATCAGAAAGGGGAGGCTTTGTCACTGTCTTGGGGTCCACCAAAACTATATACAATGACTGGCTCTATATGTTAATATGGCCCTAGTTATACGAGATCACCTTGATATAGCAATAAATAAAATAGTTTTGGAATGGAATAGCGTAACGGCTTCTTTAATTTATTTCTTTATTAATTACTATTCCTAAGTGACTATTTGTACATGCGAACAACAAATCGAAGTTATTTCACTAATGTTCAAAAAATATGTTATACTCATTAATACTCAAACTATTAGATTTAATCTGACGTTCACTTAAAGGTATCAATTTTTGGACTGCAAGAGAGTGGCCAAGATTGTTAGCCTCTCTGAGTTCTTTCACCCTGTACTGACCTCCCTGCAAGCGGCACAGCAGTTGGGGACAGACGTCACCTTGGTGACCTCTTGATTATAGACAATAAAAGAAATGAACCGAAGTTATGCGTCCAACACAGGACTATCTTTGTTACAAGATTTCTTATAGGTGTGCATCCAGGAGATTCCGATCTCCTAAGATACGGATCCTGGTTGTACTTTAACATATATCCTTCTTGTGACAATTTTTATACTATGATATCCCGATTACGGCAAATAATATATTTTATATATAGTATAATATATTATATTATATATTATCTATATTATATAGTATATAGTATACCCTTAGTATATATCATATGAGGATCAAGTCAGATAGGAATTAGCTTGTAGTATGTAATATAAGTACTTTCTAATATAGTATTAATTCAGATAACTATGAATCTGGGTTGGATATCATAAAAGGGGTATGGGGAAAGCCTAGCAGAGACGACAGTTTTTGGATACTTAGGGAACGGGGATATTGGGGCTTTCGCAGCATGAGAGAAGTAGATTGACCATACGGGTTGCTGAGGGTGTGAAAGAACTATTAAGTCGCCTAGAGAATTATGTAAAAATGGAAAATTTAACAAGGAATGTTAAAATGAAATTGTTCGAGTGTATACTTTGTTCCAACTGTTTGAGATGTGGGCCATTAAATCTGAAACATGAAAAAAAAAAAGTTGAGGTTTAGAATGAAAGGCTTACAAGATATTGTGTGGAATAAAGAGAATCAGCTAGATTAGACAATGTAAGGGATAGGGATTATGTGCCCGATAGGCAAGAAATGTCTGATGGAAAGAAAGCTAATACCCACAAGGGGTACTAAGATGATATGGTCACATGCTTAGAAAAATGATGATAGATTGTATATTAAGGTTTTTATATCGGAAGTGATAGGCAATAAGAGAAAGAGACAAACCCAATGGAGGTGGGTTGATGGAGTAAAGGAGCTTAATAGCAAAGGGGAATAGTATGGATGAAGGAAATAGATTAACCTGTGATAGGATCACTGCGTTGAGCAAGAATAGTTCATGGAAAGTTCCCAATCTAAAACTGACACCACCCTGCAGTTATGTGGGAGACGGTGCTGAGTATAATATATATATATATATATATATATATATAATATTTAGTATATATATTATATATATATATTATTATATATATATATATCTATATAATATATATATATATAGGTTTCAGGAACCTTTTGCATTACAAGTGGAAAGGGGGGCCCTGGGTAGTAGGTCAACTTCGACTAGCCGCCATTTTAAAGCCATGAACGACATATCTATTCGACTCCTATTTAGGTTTATAACCTCATTCTAATGGCTTTTTGCAAAGAAATAGGTAAGGTAAATATAAATGTCTATACTTTTCAAATGCTGATTAAATTATTATTTATTTAAATAAGAGTTTCCGTGGGTTAGAGGAAAATTTTTTTTAGACAGTTTCCATCACTTGGTCTTTGTTTGAATTGACCCATCGCCGATGGATACTTAGCAGGGCTAAGCCATTTAGTCGATCTTCAGCAATGGTTGATCTAAGCCACGTTTTGATTCTGCGAAGCGAGCTAAATGAGCGTTCAACTGTGCTAGTTGAGCAGGGAATAGAAAGCAGTATAAGTAAGGCTCTTTTAATTTTTGGAAGAAAATTTTTGCTGGTTTTCAGAACTTCAATTAGGTCATCAGGTGTTTGCTGTTATTGCCACATTTTGAACCACAGCTCTATTTCCCCTTCGAGGTGAAACAAGCTCTGACCATTCTTTGAATAGTATGTTCGTCATGTTGTTTGGGTGGAAGTGGGTCAAATAAAATGCAGGTGACTTCTTGACAGAAAATCTTATTTCCAATGACGTTACGATGGATTCTAAGTAAGGAATGATGTGAGATTTTCCAAAATTCAGATAGATTTCCTACTGGGGGATTGCTTCTGTGCTTTTGTCTGCTAGTAGTATGAGGGGGACTCAAATCAACATTCAGTTGGTCAGCTAGTTTCTCTGCTTCTTGCATTATTTCCCCCGTTATGTCATCCGCCCTTATTCGATGGTATCTAAGTAATTCCAAAATAGTTTGGATGTGCGTGTTTGCTTTCACGACGTCAAGCGTCTTCGACTGAAGGAGGTTGGCGACTGGTTCCAGTAAACCTGAATACTTTGCAATTAATACAACTGAAAACACAAAAGTTGACCTGGTGGCGGCTGCGTGCATTTGGTATGCACTTTTCCCTCTTTGGCCAATGTCTCCAATGCTGCAACTATTTCGACGAAATGGTCCTTAAAAATACGTAGGCTTTTATATTTTTCTGACCATCTGGTCTCGCAAAATTTGGAAATGTTCGGTATTAGACGACGGCGTAAGACGGAATCACGAAAAAAGGTGATTATCTCCTTTATAGTTCCAACACAATTTCGGATTTCTGGAATTTCATTTAAATCGTTAACAACAAGATTAAGCTTGTGCGAGGAGCAATGGAAGTACTGGACCTTTTTATATTTCTGCCTCAAGATAGCTTGCACACCTCCTTCTTTCTCAGACATTGTTGAGCATCCATCGAAACCTAAGCCCGTACATTTTTCAGAATCTAAGTTTAAGTTGGTCACAAAATTATCTATTGATGTGGCCTTGCTCTTTGCATCCAGCCCTTGTAGATCCACAAATCCAAAGAATTCCTCTTTTATTTCATTTGCCCCTTCATCAAAGAAACGTAGACCAATTAACAACTGCTCCTTTTCGGAATTATCCGCGGTTTCGTCGGAAGAATGCTATAAGCACAAGCTTGATTAACCGTCGTCACTAGTTGTTCTCGAATTGTAACGCCACATAGATCAATTATTTAATTTTGTATTGTAGGTGATCGGTATGACGCGTTTCTTGGTCCATGTTCAAAATGGCGTTTTAATTCTGAATCACCTGCTTCAATACGTAAAAGACATAAATTACTGAGAACGCCTTCATCAATATTTTTACCCCTGAGGGGCAAATCATTGGTGCCACAAACTATAATACAAGAAATAATCGATCAAAGTATTTTTTTATTTCTTTCAATCATATCTTATCCTGAACGGTGAAGTTGAAAAATGTTCACTGGAGTGGCATGTGTGAACTGATTTGCATGATTAATTGCTGCTTGGTGCCCATGGGTTTGGACATGAGCTTTGCAATTGTCGTGTATCTGTTTATACTTCTTAAACGGTCTGATTATGAAAGAACCCCAGCCACCTCTCACCATGCTGATTGACAGTGGAAACAATATGCAATATTTGCAGAAGGCTCCCTTCAGCCGTCGTGAGTAAACTAACGATGGTGAATATGTGTCCAGTCACTGGTGGATAAATCTTCTGTTCTGATGTGTGCCATCTGCTGTGAAATCATAATTCTTCGGAGGTATCCACACATTTTCCAAAAGATACTTTTTCTTTTCAACCGACATGGTGGCTACAGCT
>JABUQX010051820.1:30000-58312 GCA_015478945.1 Trachelipus rathkii
TAAGGTTTTTGTGACTAAATATGAAGGAATTTTTATTTTTTTTTTTTTTTATTTTTATTTTTTTTTATACTAATTAACTCGATTTAAAAAAAATTTCGGTAAATTTCCTTAAATTAAACAAAAAAATCCAAGTGGGCCAACTCTTATAACTCTCTATATATATATATACCGTATATATACAACAAGAGTTAAAATAAAGATGGGCCCTTTTTACATAACATTTATGAAAAGTGGGCCCTTTTTACATAACAAAACTATTTTTTAGCCAAAATACTAAAGTAAACAAAAATAAACAATATACCATGTTGTTATTTATTATAACACATATACAGGCCAATTTTCATTCCAAAAAAAAGTGGGCCCTTTTTGATATGGGCCCTTTTTGTATAGTCTTTTCGATGATACCTGTGTGTTGATTGGCTGCACCAAATTTCTTGAAATTTGGTGTGGGATTACCTTATGCATGGGACTAACATAATTTAATTCAATAATAATATAATTTCTAGAGTTCTTAATGCAGTATTGACTGGAAAAGTACCAAAATGGTTTTTCACGATCATCAAAAAGTAGGCGAAATTTTTGAAAAATTTCAAAAAATTCCCAAAATTAAAAAAATCGAATTTGAACCATTATAACACCTTTAAACATGCATACTCAATGGGGTTAATAGGTCCACCAATTTTTTTCACCGCTCTACACATCATATATACAGAGATACAGGGTGGGCCTTTTTTGCATAACAAAATTGATGGGCCCTTTTTAGGTAACAGCACTATATATATATATATATATATATATATATATATATATATATATATATATAACTGCTATATATATATAACCATGCTAAAATCCTAGAATGAGAGCCCAAGATTTTAGATTTTCATTCTTATGACAATTACTTATATGACCATGCCAGATGTATGATGCTGGGTTTGACCTTGCAGACATCTAACATAGAATGCATATAATTAATAATAATAATAATAATAATAATAATAATAATAATAATAATAATAATAATAATAAAATATATTTTTGTATTGTAAAAAAAATTCAGAATCACTGATATTCATTTTCACGTATTTTATAATTTAAATCATTTTTTCATATTGCGGGCTATTTGCTTGCTGCCAGCTACCGTAACTTTTAACCAATCACATACACACTATATATATATATATATATATATATATATATATATATATATATATATATATATATATATATATATATTCATATAGTATATATATATATATATATATATATATATATATATATATATATATATATATATATATATATATATATATATATATATATATATATGCTCTGGTGTGTGTGTTGTGTGTGACGTGGTGTAACGAGGCTGTAGTAGTGAGTTTCTTGTTGATTGGTTTTGGTTGGTGTGTGTATCGTGGTAAGACATGGGAAAGGAAGGTGATGGTAGTGGTAGTGGTACTGATGGTGACAGGAGTGAAAAGAAAGTAGTAGTAGTTGTAGAAAAAAGGGTGCGTAGAGCATGTCCTGAGTTCAAGGGTGACTTAAATGCAGATGAGTATGATGTGTGGAAGAGTAAGGTGAAGTTGTGGTTTAAGATCTGTGGTGACGAATTTGAGCAACCAGCAGGTGAGATTTTGTTTGGTTTGTGTGCAAAGGCCTATGAGTGTGTGTGGATGGTGGATTGGGAGTCGTTAGGTAAAAAAGAAGGAGTGGATGAAATATTACGTAGACTGGATGAACGGTATGCGAAAGAAAAGCAAAGAGATAGGTACGATAAGTTATGTGAATATTTCTATATTAAAAGGAAGGATGGTGAATCTATGAGAGAGTATGCTAATAGGTATGAGGTGATTGAGAGGAGGTGTAAGATTGTTGGTAAAGTGGATTTGGGTGAGGACATGAAATGTGTTCATCTACTTGAGGGAGCAAATGTGAGTGAGAATCAAAGGCAAATGGTGTTAGCGTATTGTGGCAAGGATGAGTGGGTGTTCCGTACGTTTCGTGATGCTCTGATAAATATATGTGAAGGTTTTGGTAGAAAAGGTGAAAACAGAGAGAACAGAAGTGATGTAGCTGAGAGTTGTGAGAAGAGTTGGTATTCAAGTCAACGTGTGACTGGGCCCAGAAGTGAAGAGTGGGTTAATGGTCAGTTGTTGAATGTGAAAGACAAGAATGGTGTAGTGAGTGAGTGTAATATTTGTAGGTCAAAATTTCATTATGCGTATAAATGTCCGTCAAGAGGTAGAGGTAGAGGTGCTTATGGTGATAATAGGGGAAGAGGTAATAGTAGTGTTGTTGGTGTTGGTAGAGGTAGAGGTAGAGTAGTGGAAAATGTAGAAAGTAGTGCAACAGGTGGTGGTAATAATGTGGATGATATGATTTTCTATGGTGAAAGAGTAAGGAGAAATAGTGAAGAAAGTGTGTGGAGAAGAAAGAGGTGTGACTTATGTAGATCGGATAAACATTTGTGGAGAGATTGTGATGTATATGGCGATTATAGTGAAGTATGTGGTAAGAAAGTAGGTAACAGTGGGGTGAATAAGGGTAAAGTAGAGAGTAATGTAGTAAGTAGTAAAAGTGGTAATGTTGGTAGACAAGTAGTGGATAGTCTAGGTGATGGTTACAGGTATTGTGGTATGGGAAGAGGTAAGAGTGTCTATAAAAGTTGTGGTGATGAGTTTTTAGATAGTATGGCTGCGTTTTTGGGTAGAAATTCTGTAATGGATAGTAGTAGTAGTGATAGTAGTGTTACGGATAACGAACAGAGGTTGTGTCATACGTTGTTCGAAGTGAATGATGAAGGAAAAAAGGAAAACAAGAGTGTGGGAGAAGAAAAGAAGACTGTGAAGAAAGAAGTGAGTGGTAATCGTGATGTCAGTAGGTATGACAGAGGAAGTGAGGTGGCTGTTGTGGAAGTGAAGTGTAGTGGTTCAGAAGTAGTAACAAAACAAAGTGTGCAGCAGTAGGTGTAGAAAAAGGTGGAGCGAGAGCAAAAGTAAAGAAAGTAAAAGTGGCCAAGAAAAGTAAGAAAGGTGAACGTAGTGCTAAAGTAAAAGAGTGGATGAGACGTAGAAAAGGTGAGAGATATTGTGCTTGGATGGAGAGAATTGAAGAGTACTTGTCTATTGATGAGAGTGAAGGGGAAGTATTAGAAGATGGTAGGAGTTTATTGATGAGGTATGGGTATTATAGGGATTCAGACTTGTATGATCCAGAGTGAAGTAGTGAGTATGTTTTAGTGTTGGTATGTAGGTATGTAGAAGTAGTAGTTTAGAGTAGTGTTAGTGGTAACAGGTAGAGGTTTGTTTGTGCCTGTGGTAGTAGTTGTGTAGTAGTAATAGGGGGAGTGGGTAGAGAGTAGCGTTTAGTGTGTGGGTGTTTTGCAGGTGCGTAGTGGTTGTGCTGGGAGTGTGTTGTAGTGTGTTTTTTTGTGCAGTGTTAAGTGTTAGTGGTAAGTGTAAGTTTTGTATAAGACAAGTGAAAGGTGTGGGAGAGAAAGGTATAAGATTGATAAGTTTTGTATCTGTTTCTTTTCTTAGATCTGTCTGTGAAAGTTGTCCTATGTACTTTTCGTTCATTATCTGATGTGACGTGATGTATGAAAGAAGAAGATGAGAAACAGTGGATCTCCTGTGTTATCCCTCTACCGTGTCAACCAAGTTGACAGTAGAAGCGAACCCTATGTCCCCTTGTTATACTTTTATTATATTTCTTTATTTCCCTTGTTTCAGTGATTTAAGTTCAATGAAAGTAATGTGTAAAGTAAACTATTGTGTTGAGTAATATCGTGGTAGTAATGTAGTAAACTTTTGTGTTACACTATTGTACATTGTGGATGCCATAATATGGACGTATCTCACTTAGTGGTAACACTCGTATGTACCCCCGTGAAGAGTCAGTATAAGAGGGTGCACTTTTCTTGTACTGAACATATTTTGTACAGTGAGTGGTTGCTTTATAACGTATTAAAGTGTAGATCAAGAAGTGGGCAACACAAATGATTTTAAGTTCTTGTTCGTTTAACGTTTAATTAACATAAGTATCTTTGGCATACTTAGTACCAAAAGTAATTTTTCTTTCCCATATTTAAAATAAGATCTCATCAACAAGAGAACATTGGGTGAGTTAAACTTTGTTTGTTTTGTATTTATCTTGCTACCACTGTATTTTTCTCAAATATATATATATATATATATATATATATATATATAAATATATATATATATATATATATATATATATATATATATATATATATATATATATATATATATATATATATATATATATATATATATATATATATATATATATATATTTTTTATATGTATATGTGTATATATATATATATATATATATATATATATATATATATATATATATATATATATATATATATATATATATATATATATATATATATATATATATATATAAGGGAGATATTGTTCATGCCGTGGTGTCAATTGGTAAACCAATATTTTACTAGAGTAATATTTATAGTTGAGAATGTTTTTATACAGTCTGGACATTTTCAACCATTTTTGATCCAGCCTGTAGGATTATTTATTATATTGCTTCAATTATAGAAAAACCTTGTACAATTTATCGATACTATACCAGTGTTTCTTTCCTTTTAGTTTCTTAACCAATGATTTATGACATGATATCTTAATGATAAATCTTTAGAAATAAATAAACAATTATTGTTAAGACAAGCTGAATAGCGAATGAGCAGATATTGTCTGGATGATCATAAATTGTTCCTTGATGTAAATTGAAAACCTTGGAAAGGAATTGTCCATTCTTTCAAGGTTAGTGTAATAATGGAAGTAATTAATATATTTTATATGATAATATTTAAATGTAAAACTATCACTTTTTATATTGATCTGAGAGGGTAAACTGGACATTTTGTTTACAGTTTACTGTCTTGTTGTAATTGTAAGGCCATTGACATCACTAGTTATCCCCATTGAAGAAACCCCTCTTGGATATACCAGGGTAGGTTTCTTAATATACAAAGATCCATGAATCATGCTTTAATTATATGTAAATAAGAATTATCAGGCAAATACCAATTACTGTTATTTTAACAGGGTTTAATTGAAATTGAGTTGAAGTTTATTATACAGAGATTAAAATATTATTTATTTTAATAGGGTTTCAAAATTGGGATTCATCCTGAATCCTTCTTCTTGGATACTATTTCAACGCTGGGATTCATTTGGAATCCTGCTGCATTTTTTATCGAGGTTTTGATTCCTCCTGAATCTTGCCTCGTGCCAATTGTAACGTCGGGATTCATCCTGAATCTTTTCTCTTCATCGTATCTTATCATAGTAGTGATTCATCCTAAATCCTACTTTTCCCCTTGGAACCATTTTCCTGTCGAACTCAGTTAAGTCATCATATATTCATCTTTATTGAGTCGAATTTCTTATTCTCCCTTAAATTCATATATGAGCAATATTTGGAAGCATTCGGTTTTCACTCTCGTTTCTGATTCCAGAGCTGTCTGCGCTCTTGTACATATTATATACATTGGATACCTTGAACCCCTCTCCAATGTGTATTAATTAATTCTCTTATATATTCTATTTAACTGAAATTCTTTTATTGATATATTGTTGGGGTTGGATTTGTGTTACATTTTAACTATTCACAAACATCCCACTATTTAATTGAGCTATTTTAGTAAAGATAAAACTTTTTATAGAGTGTCAATATCCTTTAATTTTGATGCTTTATTGATATTCTTAATCTTCAAGAACTCTATCGGGTTAATCTTCGAGTAAAGATCCGGGAGAGATCTATATAATTCTACAATATTCTCTGGGTAAAAGTTGTAGATTGTTGTCCCAAATTGTTTATATATTATCAACGTTCACAATCCTCTCTGAATAGTCATTCAAGTAAGCAGGCCAACAGAGTCCCACGACAAACTCCCTCCTTTACGGATAAAGCCTAACCTGCTCCGTATAAACCTGATGGTGTCAGGTGGTTGCCTGTGCTTACTAGACATTCAAACCACATCTTTTTGAACATCACCAACCTATCATCTACGTATCAATTTTGTTTTGACCTTCGAGATATTCTATTTCTTCGACCTTCGACTCCCCGAGAATTAGTGGAGAGAGGCAACTCACAGTCGGGTACGAGTGTTCGGTCCCAGCTTGCTTCTCTCCGCAACATAAATAAATTAAGTGGCGCCCGAACAGGGACTCTGTTTGAGTTCCTGCGCTTGCGTGCACTAGGATTGTGACTCTCGCTCACACCGTCATTTATTTTTTGAAAATCATCGATTCTCTTCAGTTCTCTTCAATTAAATCTTCTTCTTTTGTACTTACATTGGACAGATTCGAGAGTTAGTTAGTAATAACCCTCAATACTTTGAAATTCTTTCCTTAAAAATAATAAAATAAAATGTCAGAAAAACCTCAACTCAAAGACTTGGAAACAAGCACAGGTTCTGATAGCCAAGAGGCTTTGGACTTCGATCCATCTCTTGCAGCTGTCGCGTTAGATCCACGTTTAGACCAGCGTCTGCGTGATGATCGTAATAAAAATAATGTAGCCATGAATGTAGGAATGAATGAGGAAAATAAAGACAGGGTAGAAGTTTCCAACTCTGATATACCCTTAGTTACCAACTCTGACTTAAATTCAATTGCCAACTCTGACTTACATTTAGTTCCCAACTCTGACAAACCTTTCACTGAGTCCGAAATGGATGCCTTATTGATTAAACTCCGTAAGGAAAAATTTTCAAGTGAAAGGAAATTGGTTCAAGTAAATGATACAGTCAGTAAGGTTGAACACAGAATGTTTCATGATCAAGGACAAGGTATCCCCTCTGGCTTCGATTCACATAATTTGCAAAGGGAAAAAAATACTACTTCTTTATCTGATCGTGGTTATAACCCTTCCTTAGTTTCCCAATCTCAACCACGATCCAAGCCTTTTCTTCATAATCCACCCAGTTATGTAGAAAATCCTAGAAATCAATTTCTTCCTAATCCTAACCTTCTTCCTAATCATAATCTTCTTCCTAACCCTAAACTTCTTCCTAATCCCAATCTTCGTCATAATTCTATACCCCCAGTAAATTACTTTACCCAACCTAAGTCTCTCTTTAGAAATCCCGAAATGGGTAGAGGCACAAGAGATTCTCTATCCCCTACAAATAGAGGAGAGGCTGACTTTTCAGAAAAGTATAATAAATTGCTACAGCCTCACCAAGAACAAATTATCAGAAATCCATATCCGGAGCACCAGATGTTATCAACTGACCCTCGGGTCTATTCTGGGTGTTTTCCACAAGGATATTCTCAAAAACCTTCTGAACGTCGTATTCCCGACGACGATGAACCTTCCATGTATTCAGGACCACACATGAAACAGAGGCTTGATATGCTGGAGGAAGCCATTGTGCTTCTTACTCAGTTACTCAAGAACTCCCAGAAACTTAAGGTTGTGGATCCTGGTAAGTTCAAATATGAAGCGGAACAAGATCTCTTAGTCTACTTGGCTGATTTTGAGGCTTATTGTAGTTTACACTACCCAAATGCCCATCACCAATGGTTAAGACTGCTTGGTCGACAGCTAGAAGGCAAATTTCTGAACATATACCGAGAAATCATAAAAGATAACCGTGAATACTTCTCTGTACGGGATAATCTTGTGTGTTGGTATACGTGAAGAAGATTGAAAAAAAAGAATATAGAATACAGAAGTATCCTTTGCTCACCGATACTAACGGAGGCATCAAAATGTTTATATCCAGTTTAGGCATACAACTAAATCAAACTTACATGGACACATTGAGAGATCATGATTCCCCTTAGAATAGCTTCCTTTGGTTGCCTCCTTATATTTAGAGCATTCGTCCGTCAGTATATTAAAATGATGGAATTGGACGGTTATAGTAGAGCTTCATGGGAAAATATAGTGAATTTTGCGGACTCTTTAGACAGCGAGAATACTGCTTTCCCAAATTCCATTTCCCAATCAATATTGAGATCGACAAATCAAATTATGCCCGAAAGACCGAAAAGAAAATAGACCTTGATGAATCTCTGGAGTCTGTGATCCAGATAAATGCTGCACTCCCCGGATGGACTGACGTTCTACATCACAAAGTTGACCAACGTAAGACTAAATCCAAAAATAATCAGCGTCAGGCTCATACGAATAAAAGTAAGCCCTCAGAACGGAATAATGGTAGTCGCTACTATCGTGACTCCACCAATAGTCACAAAAACCAGGATAATACAGTTCGTAATGACTATAATTCGAATCCACCGAACCGTACTAAGGCTGCTGACCGGAGAAATGTTCTGTGTCACTACTGTGAAAAAACAGGCCATTCCATAGAGGAGTGTTATAAATATCTTGGAATATGCAGTTACTGCAAAAAGAAAAGTCACATCAGGGCCAACTGTCGATCTAGGAATTCTCCTTCCTCTTCTTCCCTGAATATTAGAAAAGTAGTGTGTCCCTTTTGCGGTGGGGCTCACGCTGGGATGAGGTGTTCACACAGTAGTGCTCCTCCCCAGTCCCATAATCCTTACAAAGATCCTTCTTCCCCTAGTAATGTTCCCGTAAAAAGAGTATATTCCAGGTCTTATTCTTCAAATCATTCAACAAATCACCAGTCTACATCGTCCAATCAAGTAGAACCCTCCCTAACTTCAATTAAAAATTTAAATCCATGTGCGAATGATGAAGTGCGGTACGGTCCTCCTTTAAACTCCTGGTCTCCCCGGAATTGAGTCCCCTGGTGGAGAATAACATGGTGATAGACTCGGTCAATGATGATGGAGGTGCAGAAAATTTTAAAACTTCTAGAATTATCCCCGAGAAATCCTCCGAACGACCTATATTAGAAATAAATAGACCCTTAGAGAATTCATTTAGGACGATGGTAGCCATTGTACTCCTTTCAAGGAGGACCCTCTGATTATTTCAGTCGCTTTAGTACCCAACAGCTCTGGCTTCTATGGGTGTATGGTAGACAGTGGAGCTGAAATTAGTTTAATCAGCACTGAAATAACCGAAGCGTACATGAAGAACTTACCTTTACGGCCCTCTGTGGATATAAACGTTAACGCCATCAGTGGTCTGGTTCGTGAACATTCAGTACTTATCGACTTCTACGCTGAATGTAATTTGTACTTCCCTGACAGTAATTATGTATCTAAGCCAGTCATTTTGTTGGTGGTTCCCCAGGAATTTATGCCGGCTCCGCTAGTCTTGGGAGCTGTCGCATTAAAAGAAAATGACCTTCTTCCAGACTTAACTACGCGGGAATTAGTACATAGAACTGATGACTGTATAGATTCCATAGCTAGGGATGAGAGTCTAAAAATTCCTTTTTATAAATGTGTCGCGGTAAATTCCATTAATTGTCCCCTTTTTCTTGTCAGATGGTGGAGGTAAGTTGTTCTTCATCTGAAATCTCCCCCTTGGTAGGTTTTCAATCAGAGCCAATGGGACCCGTTGTTCCAATTCCGGGTGTATTGGATTTGCGAGACTCGTGTAGGATCGCTCTATTAAATCCTTCCGATACACCTCATTATTATAGGAAAGGTACGGTAATAGGTAGCTTGTTTTCCCTGGAAGAAGAAGATCTTCAAGTTAATACTAGACCAGTAGAGGCGATGAATTCCGAAATCAACTTGAAAGCAGACGTATGGTCCTCCACTAAGTTGGAGAGGAGGTTTTCTTGGCGGGATTATTCCTATTCTCGATCCCTCGAAAGAAGAAACGATAAATCGCAGTTGTTTATTTAAAGCATAAATCGGACTCTCAAGTTTCAGTGACCCAACGAACGTGGGTGGCTACTATATAACCCACTCTATCGAGGTAGAAACTGGACGACCTGTGAGATTACCAGTACGTCGTTTTTAGGGCTCTTTGGCTCAAGAAATAGAAAACCAATGTCATGAACTGCTGGAGCAGGATATTATTAGACCTAGTAAATCCCCTTATTCAGCTCCTGTGGTTCCTGTACGAAAACCTGACCGGTTATAAGTTACGGTTTTTTATTGGATTACCGGAAACTTAAATGTTTGTGACTGAAAGACCGACTCCTTCCCTGTTACCTAACCTTAGATATGGATTATAATATGTAGGTAATGATCTATTTTACAAAATTAGATCTGGTCCGCGGGTATTATCAAGGTGTCAATGAACCCGGAGTGTTGAAAAAACGCTTTTTCCACCCCCTGTTGCGCAATACGAATAATTATAAAATGCCCTTTTGGTGTTAAAAGAAGGTCCGCAACATTCAACGTCGGTATGATTTGGCGTTGGAAGAATTACCATGGTCCGAGGTCTGATTGGTATATTTAGATAATCATCGTCAAGTAAAATTTATAGGTGATCCATCTAACCACCTTGGATTCGTGTTCCCTCTCTCACTGGAGGAAAAACGGGACAAAACTTAAACCCAGTAAAACCCGGTTGTGTTCGGACTGAGGTGGAATTCTTGGGTCACCATATATCACGGAAAGGTATACTTCCCCTTCAGAAAAATCTCAAAGGAGCTTTAGAATTTCCAGTCTCCACTTCGGTAAAGCAATTACGCCAGTTTCTGGGAATGGTAAACTTTTAAAGGAGACATATTCCAAATTGTTCTCAGATCAGTAAGCCTTTATCATGCCAGACTGGTGGTAGATCCATTAAATGGACACCGGAGTGTCAGCAGGCTATCGATCAACTGAAAGAGGCCTTAGTAAATCCCACCTTGTTAGGATTCCCTGATTACAGTCCGGAGGTTTCTCCCATGGAACTCCATGTGGATGCTTCAGACCTCGGGGCTGGTGCTTGCCTTTCTCAAATTCAAGATGGAGAACGCAAACCAATTGCTTTTATTTCTATGACCTTCAATGGGGCTCAGAGAAATTATGGAGTAATTGATAAAGAACTAACTGCTTTGCGTTGGGCTGTCAAATCCCTTAGACCCTTCCTCTGTGGTGTAAAATTCATTATATTCACCGACCATATGCCGCTCATCTATTTACAAAATATGAGTTTGGTTGACGGGAGGTTAGCTAGGACTATGGAGGAGCTCTATGAATACGACTTTGATATCCGTCATATATCGGGCCCTAAAAATATAGTTGCCGATGCTCTTTCCCGATCTCCCGTAAATGATAATCTGGAAGTTTCCGAAAATCCATCTTCGGATTTCATTCCTTCTGGGTTCTTTCCTATAGAAATCAGCGGAGGAGGGGACTCGTTGTATAAATGCTTTTCGCTTTTCTTATATGGATCGGTAGATAGACACCTAGAGGTAAGAGATGTTATTATTGAAGAGTTACAAAAGCATCGCGTAAAGTATAAACTTCAAAGTCAATTGGTCCAGAAACGACTCCGATTATTAAAACTTCCGGGTCAGTTGCCAATACCAGAAGTTATAACAGCTTTTACGGAGGTCTTTAAAGCTAACGTTCACATATATTATACTAATAATAAACCCTTAATATATGGAAGTAACGCTGATAGTGAACCCTGTTATTTAAAATGTTTAGCCGGAGTTCACTATAACTATCTGCTAGTTACTTCTAGTAATGGATAAACTTTATGTCGACTCCAGTGGAGTATGTACGCCATGCGAAGAACGACACCAGTCTTTTTGAACTCTTCTCTTGAGTTATTAGAAATGACCACTCCTCTGTTCCTGTAGATACGAAGTAAATAAGCCCGGAGAATAAAGGTTGGCTTTGCTTCATTCTGTTTTAGAATGCATGGAAAACTTTAAAATATTAAAAAAGTTCGGTCGTTCACTAGTTCACTTACTGAAACCTTAATCTAAAATACTTGGCCAAGAAAAACTTCTCTTTTCATTTTATAAATGAACCGATTACAGTACCTTGAAAAAAAAATTCTCTGTTATTTCGTATTCCTTTCTTAATTCTCTTGAAGTCAAACTTCCTTTGCTGAACTATTGTCTAAATACATCATCATATTCGAAGTTGTTTTGACATGTTATGCTTTTTAGATTGATGCCTGATCGTCAAAAACTTTCAACTTATGTGACGAAAAAACCATCCTAGTATAAATGATTCTTTCATAATTGATCTTGGTGTGTCTGGATTTCGTGTATGTTTGCAGACTAAAGATTAAACTGTTAAACTAAATATCTAAACAGTCTTGTGTAACTGAATTCCTTGCTTATTTAACCAAAAATGGTTCGATATATATATACGGTATAAATATATACAGTATATTATTAAATAAATACATATATTTATTATGTATAGATTCATCGAAAACCGCATACCTCTAAGAAAATGATATATATATATATATATATATATATATTATATATATATATAATATATATATATATATTATATATATATATATAATATATACGGTATTATATATATATAATATATATATATATATATATATATATATATATATATATCTTTTTTATATATTATATATATAATATATATATATATCTATTTAAATTATATATTATATAATATATATATATATAATTATAATATATATATATTATATATTATATATATATAATATAATATACATTATATATATATATAAATAGTGAGCTGTGTGTATATATATGTGCATATTGTACATATATATCTACCAGTTCCTCGGCTCCAACGAGCCTGTCTCATGACAGGTTGTGGAGTGGGAGAGCTTTAAAACTTATTTGCAGATTTTTCACGGTTCCTGAAGGAGATAATAAGATGTTCTCATGATCGATGTGGATAGCCGGATGAGTAGACTCTCTCTCTTCAAAATTATAGGACCAAATAGAATATGTAATTATACTGAAAGTAAAAATAGTCCGGAAAAAGACTTCCTAGATTGTTTTTATTTTTAAAATAGAGTATACAATAATGAAAGTAAAAGTTTCATTATTACTGAGGTTTGACGTGTTTTCGATGAACAAATATGGTAATTTTCCAAGCCACTCTTTTCTGACTATGGAAAGAATATATATCCCTTTATTTTATTTTGAAATCAAAATTTTAATTTTATCAAATTAAATTTGTTTTTTTTATAACTAGTCGATTTCTCAAAGTTTATGATGTTACCTCTTGTTTAAAAAAATTATTAGGTACAATTGAGAAAATAGAGAAGGTAAAAATGAGTTAGTTTACTCTAATTCAATTTTTCGCTTCGTGACAGTTATTATGTTAGTAAAGATAATTATCTTAGAATAGGAAATGTTCATGCATGTCTTTTATAATGAGAAATTCTATCATGACTCAATAACTGCCGAATGTAAGATGTTTTCAGAGTGATTCGGCTTGGCTCAAAGACATTCTTAGAAGACCGCTGTCGGTTTCCAGAGCTTAAGGACGCATTCAACCTGCCGTTATATTGCCATAGGCTCCTTCTGAGATCTCGTATCTTAAGAATCCAAAAAGAGATATCTTCACCTGAAATACGGTATCTCTATAAAGTCAGACTACGTTTCAGGCCGCATACTACCTTCGTGCCTCGTAAGGGTTAAAAACTTAATGGAGCCCAGAGGTGAAACCATATATTGGTATGCGGTCATTAAACCACCATGAACCTGGAAAAGCGGAATCGCAGGGATCGCGATAAACAAGATTATGCCCACAGTCTTCAAAACCTTGTGGTAGATCTTTTCCGTGGAAAGCGGTTCCTAAAATAATGCGAAAAAATAACGAGGGGCACTGCTCCAGTTAAAATCTGTTTATATACAAATTATACCATCGGTGATCCTGCACTCTTCACCAGAAATGATGCGGGGCATTCCATCTTACAGTAAGCCTGTTCGAGTCAATTCAATATGGAGATAAATTACATTGGCCGAATAAAAATTATCGTCAAGGACCGACATCCTTGATTTATTATCATAGCAGCATTGCATAACGTATTTACTGCCTCTCATAGCAAGTATCTCAACAAGGAAACCTTAAACTTGAATTCTCCTTTGTTGGTGGATGGTTTACATCCAAACCGTTTATTCTTAGAGTCCCTAATGAATAAATGTGGAAATCTATTTAAATTTGTATATAAAATATTTATTGTAAAATTATTCATAGCTTAGTTAGAGAGTCTTGAGTATCCTTCTCTGCGCCCTTTTTCTATGCTCTTTGCCCTCGTTCACTCCCGTCTTTCTTTGAACGACGTGGAAAATTGAGGTGGGGGTTTAGATTTAGTGGGGGAGGATATAAGGGAGATATTGTTCATGCCGTGGTGTCAATTGGTAAACCAATATTTTACTAGAGTAATATTTATAGTTGAGAATGTTTTTTATACAGTCTGGACATTTTCAACCATTTTTGATCCAGCCTGTAGGATTATTTATTATATTGCTTCAATTATAGAAAAACCTTGTACAATTTATCGATACTATACCAGTGTTTCTTTCCTTTTAGTTTCTTAACCAATGATTTATGACATGATATCTTAATGATAAATCTTTAGAAATAAATAAACAATTATTGTTAAGACAAGCTGAATAGCGAATGAGCAGATATTGTCTGGATGATCATAAATTGTTCTTTGATGTAAATTGAAAACCTTGGAAAGGAATTGTCCATTCTTTCAAGGTTAGTGTAATAATGGAAGTAATTAATATATTTTATATGATAGTATTTAAATGTAAAACTATCACTTTTTATATTGATCTGAGAGGGTAAACTGGACATTTTTGTTTACAGTTTACTGTCTTGTTGTAATTGTAAGGCCATTGACATCACTAGTTATCCCCATTGGAAGAAAACCCCTTCTTGGATATCACCAGGGGTAGGTTCTTAATATACAAGATCCATGAATCATGCTTTAATTATATGTAAATAAGAATTATCAGGCAAATACCAATTACTGTTATTTTAACAGGGTTTTTAACCTGGGATTCAATCCTGAATCCTTTTTCGCTGGATTGTTTTAAAAGCGGGGATTCATTCCTGAATTCTTCTTCTTGGTGCGATTCTAAGGCTGGGATTCATCCTGAGTCTTTCTTCGTGGAATTGTTTTGAGGCTGGGATTCATCCTGAGTCTTTCTTCGTGGAATTGTTTCGAGGTTTTGATTCCTCCTGAATCTTGCCTCGTGCCAATTGTAACGTCGGGATTCATCCTGAATCTTTTCTCTTCATCGTATCTTATCATAGTAGTGATTCATCCTAAATCCTACTTTTCCCCTTGGAACCATTTTCCCGTCGAACTCAGTTAAGTCATCATATATTCATTCATTTATGCAGAGAATTTCTTATTCTCCCTTAAATTCATAATGCATGAGCAATGATTTGGAAGCGGTGACGCGTTCGTCTATAGGTATTCCATTCCGCCAACTCATCGTTTCTGATCCAGAGCTGTCTCGGGCCGCTCTTTACAATAAATACATCTCGATACCATTGAACCCCCGGCAACTCTTCTCCAAGTGGTTATAATTAATCTCTAGAATATATTCTATTGAACCGGAATTCTTTATTGAATGATTGTCTGTGTGAGATCTGATATTTTTTTTATTTATTAGTGCATTAGATTATAGCTGGTTACAAGGTTGCAACCCCAGACAAAGTGTATTCTTCTTCAATAAATCATGTACCATTTAAAAAAAACAACAAAAAAAACGAAAAAAAACTATTCACAAACATCCCATCATTTAATTTGACGCCAATTGAGCGATTTTAGTAAAGATATTAAAAACCCTTTTATAGAGATTTGTCATATCCTGATTTGATGCTTTATTGATATTCTTAAATCTTCTAAAGAACATCATATCAATGAGCGTTAATCTTTCGAAGTAAAGGATCCTGGGGGGAGAGCCAAAAAAGGGACATAGATCATCTCCTAGCTGCCCTGATGTAGAATCAGATATATTCCTAACAATCAAGTTTCGTACAATAACCTTCTAGTGACTAGGGGACGGCACAGAGGAAAAACCGGTAAAAGGAGTGTGTAGAAACGCCACCTACCAAACAAACACATTGAGAATGCGAAAGCGATAAAAGTTTGTAGTATTTCTGAACCCTACGCTGTATGAATGATACTGAGGAGGTGTCGTGGGTGAAGAAGAGAACAGTGGGGACAGAATGTTACGCCCCAGTAGGCAAGCTTTCTTAAGAATCAGCCAAGGAGCGGGACCGCCCGAGTAAAACGCGGGACATGAGAGATGCAGAACTCCATGCTCAAGCGAACCAAGCGAAGTCAGGCCTCCAGTTAAGAAATGGGACCGACAGGCGATGGCAGAACGGAAGAGGGGAATGTCGCTGATATATATATATATATCAACTGCAAGTCATGGCTGTTAAGATAAAGTATTATGAATAGTATAGGAGTGGAGGCGGAAGACAGTCACCGAGTAGAGAAGGAGAAGGAAACAGAGGGAAAACTAGGAGCCAGTCTTCAAAGAGTAGGTCCAGGACAGGGGGAACCGGCCACGGAAAAGGCACCACAGGGGGAAGACGTGGCAAGGTGGTGGAGTCGGCGACCCAGCCCGCCGGCCAGGCAGTAGTGAATGCAAAATATGATCACCGTCGAGAATCATAAGGTGCCAACCCGACGAGCACGAAAAACGCCTGCTGAACATAGCACAAAAGACCAAGCAAAAAGACCTAACAAAGATAGAAGCTACAGACCGATCCAAGAATAACCCAGTGTACGCCCCACTAAAATCTCGTGAAACTTAGACAGAACTATCATTTTTAATCGAAAACCGAGTTCCACAAAGACCGATCACACTCCGGTCAAAAACACAACATTTCGAAAACCTATAGTTCATATGCCATAAAGAAAAAGCAGGCCCAAACGGTAAAAAAAACAGAACATCCATCAAACAGGTAAATCACAACAGTCCCAAAAACCAGAAACATGACGAAACAAATGCAATCCATCCAATATATCACAAAGAGCTCATAAGTACCCCCCCCTATACTCTCGCTCCTAGTAACCTATAGTAAATACCTTATGAAAACCAATCAAGAAGGACTGAATGTCAGGTGGGTTGCTGCTTACAGACATTCAAACCACATCTTTTAGAACATCACCAAAACTTATCATCTAGCGTTAATTGTCAATTTTGTTCAGATCTGACCTATACCATCGTTAGCAGTTAAACAGTAATTCAAATCATTTCTGTCGACCCTCGAACTCCCCAGAGAATATGTAAATGAAAAAACCAAAAAGGAGAGAAATAAAAAGACCAAAAAAAAAACGAGTCATACTCACAAGTTATATTACCCAGACAAAAAATCGGCGGATAATAACCAATGGCAGACCCAACACGACTAGTATCCAAAAAAAACGACTGCAATACCGAGAAAAAAAAAGGTATGCCAAGTCTTGCTCTCTCCGCGAACCGCATAATTATAGACATTAGGACCAATATATTAAAATTATACAATACTATAATAGTTATACCTCAAATAATATAAAAATAAGATATAACCATTAATCACAATACCCACAATTATATACTAACTATAAGAAAAACTAATCAGATACACCTCCTAAAACCTATTTATATAAAAAACCTAATAAAAAAACCCCTCCTCAACCCACAACTATAGAACATAACTAATACGGGTAATACTATATAATATAAACCCAAATAAACAAGACTATAAATCAATTATATATATAATATATTTAACTTTAATCATAAGAGGCAAACATTACTGTTACTGGGAGGATTTTAAAAATATATATCTGAATAAGAGGTACACAAATATATGTAGATATAAGAACGTATTATGTAATAAGAGCTATTATTACAATAAACAGTTTTACAAATAACTATGACACGGCGCACACTCGCATGCTTGTTTACATAGCGTAATAAGTAAAGGCCAGACTGGAAACTAATTCCCACGGAAGGACAGCAGGGCTCTTTTAATTAAGACATAGTAAAACGACTTAAAACATGACATTTAGTAAATATTTATACAATTATTATAACGTATACTTAATATGATTATCTCAAATTGTTTTATTTTTTTCTTTGTTATTTATTATCGAATCATATTTAAATCAATGCTAAAAGAAAGAAAAAAAACCAGTCACATGTGACATACATGCCCCCCTGGGCTACGCCAGAAAAAAATTTGAAAATAAAAATAAAGTAAAAAAATAGATATAATAATATATATAATAAAAAATATTATATATATATAATAAAAATATACACTATAATAATATTAATCCTAGGTACATAAGATAACAACAATAAAAATTAATATATAATTAATAATATGTAATAAAATAACAATAATATAATATACCTATATAAAAATTAATATATGGATAGATAATAATAATAACAATAAACACACAATATACTATATTGTGGAAGATGAAGAACACAGTCAGAGAGACCACACAAACAGTGATAACCACGGAAAAAAACAGAGGAACCACCACCACACCACAAATAGAATTACTAAACAAGCGAATCAACTTCATTGAACCTCACAGACCTGAGAAGATTAATAAAGTAGTTACGTCACAACAAAAAGATTAATTATGACCAAATAATTACGGCAAACCACAAAATTGAGCATGGCCAAAAAACCAAAACCCCCGAGAAAAAAATGAAAAATAGAAAATGTTCTAAGATACATACGTTACCCAACTGAAAAAAGGACAAGAGAATATCAATTTAAAGATAAAAGAAAAAAAAAAGATGCAGTGATGCAGGTTTATAAGCAAGTAAACTCCGAAAACTCATTTATTAGTAATAGAAAAAGAGAAAACACGTGCAGAAAGCCTTCGAATGTCTGCCTCTCAAAAGAGCAGTAGAAATAATAAGCAGATCGCAGAAACTACAGGGCGGCTTACTTCTTGAATTCGTGCACACTATTCGGTAACGAAACCAAACAAAACACTCTAAACAAAAGGCTCCTCCAGAATATCCGCTAAACCAAAGCCCCAATCACTTGATGAAAAATAGGTAGAGAGCCAGAGAATGAGAACTGAAGACAGTAAAACGAAATAGGTTATTTCATCAACATATATTACAAAAACAAAAAACCTCAAAGAAGTGAGAAAAATTAGAGTATATGGTAACGTCGCTATTCATCAGATGTACGCGGGCAATATGAGTAGCGGAGATAGCCTCTATGATCGATACCGAACTCCACGGCAGATCGACAGGAAATATTACAGGCACTTCCAGCCAAAACACATCCAGATGGTATAAACGGTATAGTGTAAACTGCTGGAGTATGTTGCATTATTTATACTAATATATTTTTCTATAACACAGTTATACATAATATCACGATATACTTATTGAGTTGAGAAGGTTCCTGATACAAAATGTATCCACTTGGGAAACAAGCTCAGTACGAAACTGACTCAGAAAAATAAAAAATGGGTACAATAACACATAGAGCCCTAGGTATCACGGAAAAAGGTGACTTAGTAAAAAACATCTGAGCAAACACCCAAGAGAAGTGAAGATCGATTTTGACTAGACCAATTGAAGCGTGTTTAAGAACAAATACAAGTTCCAATATTCTAGGTTCTATTGACTTAGTTACATATGACTGTAGATCTCAAGTAGGCTACATATTACTAAATTCACGCAAACGCTACATAGACACCTCGATATACCAGGTAAGAAACCGATTAGTGGCATGTAAACAACCAGTCCCTCGCCCTTATGGTAAAAAAAAACAGAAAAGAAACCGCTGAAAATACATTACTAAAAAATCTTCAACAATACGCAAATAAACAGCGCAACAGAGTATTAAAGATGGTCAAGCCGAACGATATACTATAACAAAGTCGAGCAAGAAAACCCTTCCGCCAGTATGCCTCAAGCTAAGCCCCCAGCAACCAAACTCGGAAAAGTAGAAGCCGGCGACTTGTAGCTTGAAATAAGGGAAAGGTACAACCACAGAAACGAACAGACAGGCACCCAACGGCAAAGCGAGGGAACAGAACAAATTTACTCCCATGAACAGCCCCATGGAAGCATGATAAAAAGGGCAATGGCCGTCACTAAGACTGGATATAGTGACTTAAGGAAACTCATGCGCACCACCACGGAGACGCTGAACGAAAAGCGGCTAACCCACAACAGGCGGGATTGCCAATGAAACGCGCCGACGAACCACAATGCCAATACAAAGGTAGATCTAACACGCCCAGACAACCTACGAAACAGCCATGGGTTTTTTAAAAATGTATCACCTACCTGGTCGTCTCTATCTTTAGTGTCTTACACTAGAAAGCCGACGACGGAGAACAATAATGAGCCCGAAAAACCATTGCCAGAAGCGACGTACCGAACGAAGTCAAAGCCCGGGAGAAACGGAACTAAGATAAAACACAAGAAGCGAGACCATAACACAGAGACCCAGTAGGACGACCCCCATGACCTCACACGGAAAAATTTATTTTGTTAATTTGAAAGTATAATCCGTTCGCCACATACAACAAATAATTCACTCATCCACAAATTTAATGACAGTCACTAACGCAATATTAAACACGAGGGAAGATACAACTGAAAGATAACAGGTAAAACCCCTAACCAGCCCCAACGCCAACATTATACCCACGTTAACAAGAGCCAACAACCCGCGACACCAAAACAAGGAGAAAAATTCAAGATTTAACCACTATTCCTGAAAAGTCTGATTGATACCATATCTAGCCCGTAGTCGTACGAGAGAAACCCCGCACCAACAAAAGAACGAACCCATACAGAAAAAGTCCGACAATGCAAAAAGTACTCCGCCAACAATACCTCCGAAGACAAACATAGTCCCTCTCTGTTAACTCAGATACAATAAAACCACTTAATCCGACAGGCAATAGCTTATGCTGCGCAGCTTCCATCTAGAAAAACGATAAACTGTATATTCTGCTGCCAGCTAGGTAATCCACCTCGTCTCCAGCAGTTCCCATATTCGACCTCGAAACAGGCAGAGCTAACTACGAGTCTACACCAAAACCCTCGCCCAAAAAATACGATAGAATGCCAACTCGCCGCCCACAACGGCCACTTAACCCCGTAAAGAAACCACTGACAAACCGAGTGCAGGTACACACGAAACGAAGAATAGTATAAATAACTCTTCAAATGGTCATCTCTGAAGACAAATATGCAGTCCGCAAAGCAAAACTCCCCCCACTAGACCCACACTAATTCCCACAGACTCGAGCACCCTGCCACGTCTACAGGACGTAATTCGCATTCGCGCCAAAAATACAGACATACCAACCGGAACTCTCTCTAAAGAAGAATACAAGATATGAAGACGACCACACGCGCCCAAACCCAATACACCAATAACAGAGAATACAAGACACATAAATCTATATACACTCGAAGAAGAAGATAATCATCATACTTCACTCTTACCGACCACACAAGAAAACACAATCTATACAAAGATCGCTGACACAGTTTAAAAAATTCAGGGAATATGTACCTCACCAGATCACCCGCCAGCCTATTGCCACACCCATCACGAGCAAACTAACCCAAGAAAACTCCAACAAGAAGCAACCATGAACCACTCGCCAAGAAAGACTCGGACCGCAAAATCCAACACCACCAACAAAAAGACGACAAACAACAAGGCAACAAGTATTTACACAGTAAATCAAATAATCACAACCCAACACTAGGTCTATCGTAATCCAAGAGCTTCCTGCAAAGAACACAATTCCTCGCTCCTTTCCAGGCCTCGATTCACAATGGATAAGAAACACCCACGGCTTACATGACCAAATCAAAAAACCAAAACTATGGCGGTTTCACCCTAGCAAGAGGCACGAAAAACAACCGCGAAACTACAACACCATCGCAAAGACCAACAACAAAGCCAACCGGTCATATAATCAAAGAATAGCGGCTTTCACAACATTCGAAACACCACCCCTTACACGAAGGCAACACCGAAAACCAAAAAATAGCGCCACCACACCCACATAGTATTGAGAAAGACAGCGCCGCGAACCAAGTAACCGTAAAATAAAAGAATACCCTCGAATTTTAAGACCACGACGAAACAGAACTTACACGTGATAAATACGCAGATGACAAGCAAAACTGAACAACCATCCCACGTTCTGCCCCACCAAAACACACTATGGCAAAAAGACTAAGTAACCATGAGGTTAAAAAATCTGCCTGAAAAGCAACATGACCCGCGACCCCTTAAGCGCAAAACGCCAGAACACAGCCAAGAATAACCCCCCTGAGCAACCCACAAAACACAAACACTGATGAATCCCGATGCACCCCGAGTTTCACTCTGAACCGCGAAAACACAGACAGAAAAGCAGTTATCTACGAACATGTCATCGAGAGCACAGCAACGAAGCCGAAACGACTACCAAATCCCGTCAATTCCTTGAACTAAGACTGAGACCATATCGTACATCGGGCGCAACACATTAGCTCAATCTCGAGTCATGGAAGCAGCACACACAATCAACACATAACCGCAAAAATTATCTAACCGTAAATTCACATACGCAACGACGAGTCAGGAACTACACCAAAGGAACAGTAAATGAAACAAGCGATTTCTCCCCATAATTAGCCCTCCAAAATCACAACGAACCCAAATACTCACAAATCCCATCAACTCCAGCAATAAGATACTAAACACTACCAAAAAAACAACACAAAAACAGGCAATGAATCATGATCCTAACAGTCCCATGACTGACTTACACGGCCCAAACCAACAAACAGGGACCCAAGACGGAAAAAATGAATACCGTTAGACCAGCAAACACGCACTAATAACGGGCACCAACGTCAACACTCTCACGTAACCATTCACTAATATACCAACAAGACCCACCAAACTATACGTCTCACGACTAATTATGCCTGCTCAGATGAAGCAAAGGCCTTCGACTTAGACAACAACTGCCTGAACCAGAAGTAAAGGGTTCAGTGTAATAACGAAACACAAAATCCCAAAAAAGCACCAAGGAGTGAACTAAAGAGCGGCCCCAGAAAACCCAGACCCACAAGCCCACTGTCACTAAACAAAACACAAACTCCGCCAGGAGCACCCTCATGGGCCGAACAGAAGGGGCATTGCGAATCGACCGATACAAACTACGACAAGGCATGAAAGATCCGAAAACCACCAGAACCCCAATAACAGCGGCCCTATACGACAAAGACAATATCGGACAATAGACCGGGAATAGGCACCTCACTCCAGATTCAACAAAACAACTAAACACACACACCAATCTTTTACAGTTTATCATGAAAAAAAATCTTAAGAAAATGATAATTAAGAATGATGATAAAATATGCTTAAAAAAAAAAATAAGAGAAAGAAGAAAGTATAAAATAAAGAAAAAAGACAGTAAGCTACAAGTAACATTCTGATATTCACAAAAAATTACTCACGAAAAAAAAGAATACAAGGATGCATTGCGAATAAAACAACATCAAAGTACACAAAATATGAATCCTCTAGCATAAGTGCAGGAAATCACAGATTTGCACCGAAAAAAAACAACACTCGTCAACCATAACTACACACTCTAACCAACCCCGAAGCCGTACGTACAAGCAATAACAATCCACGACCAGAAAGCAAGGAACAAAATGAACAGGCAAAAACAAAACTAAAACCAATAACTCACCCTGCGAGTGCCTCAGGCCACACACACAAGGGAACACATCACCAGACCGCGCAACGACAAACGCACACCAAAACAAGCCCAAAGCGCGGCAGTCAAACCACCAAGCGGGAGTGTCGACATAAATCAAAAAGAGCAAAAGAAATACAACTAACGCCAACCAGAAGACAAAAAAAAAAAAAACAAGAAACAAGGGCAAAAAAAAAGACGACAACACAATCCGCACGCAACCAAACTCAAAAACCCCGCCCAGCTGCCACACACGAAGTGTGTGAAACTCTAGATATAACCCTCTAACTTTCCCAACATCGCACCACGTACGCTCCACAATTCGATGGACAAGCCGTTGAAAAAAAGCCCTACAGTCCAATACATCGAAATAAATACAAATAAAAAAACAATCGATACAAGCAGAAAAATTTATCTGTTAATTCGCCGAATGACAACAGGCAACACCCGTACACAAATGTATTTTGATTACCATACTCATTCAGCACCAGTAAAGATAGTATTTGCTACGAACCTAATTCCCCTTGTCGTGACGGAATGACTACTCAAAATAACTGCCATATAGAAACCCTAGATTTACTCGAACATCCACAAAACCAAAATAAAAGAAGAGAGAGACCCCTCCACCTACCCTCACAATCAACAACCGCGCGAAACCGAATAAAACAAAATACTGCAAATCACGACATTCCCTAAACAAAGATAAAACGATCCCACATAAAAAAAACGAACCTCAATAACACTCTTTCGCCAAAGGAATAAAACTTAAATAAGAGGGGAAAAATCTGTAAAATAAAGTGTTAAAGCTCCTTCCAACGTCAAACAACACTGAAATCTATTGAAACACTCTCGCACCGCAAAGGCTGCCAAGATTATAGTCAAAGAGCCGAAGGAAGAACAGTAAGATAGTAATATGTACATGTACGTACATATAAAATATATATATATATATAATTATATATATATATATATATATATATATAATATATAATATATATAATAAAAAAAAATATAAACATATAAATATAAATATCAATAATTTATAATATAAACCATAGCTACAAGAACACCTATAATCAATAATACAGTATAAATTAATGTTACCTTTTTCGACTAAAATATGAAATGCATAATAATATTATATATATATATCTTTTGAAAAAGAAGATCATCACCTGAAAACGATTATATATCATAGTATGAGACTAACACACAATAGAAACATATGCAACGATAAATAAAAAAAAAAAATACTCACATAAAATTACAAAAAGTATAATATCATTTTTTGTTAAATCAACAAATACATAACCTAGCCCAACATAAAAATCAAAACCCGAAACAACACAATGATATATATTACAAACTCATGATTAACCAGGCCCTGAAAATCGCTAATCAATATTATAAAACCCCAATTTGTGGAAACCCCCGAGAAAAAACACCCACGTTAAATTAAAAAGCATAAAGAACATAACCACGATCAGAATAAAAATAACACATAGGCACTATTTACGCACAGAATAAAACCTAGCTCCCGAATAGAAAACCAGAAATTTCGTTAAATAAGTATAAAATGACCTCTGTAGTAATAAAGCGTACATGAGCACCGATCGATGACACGAAGAACACCAGTGACCACCAAAAAACCGACCAGAAGACTCAATTAAATGCGAAGAATTAGATCTTCAATAAACAGGGATGAGTACACTAAGCCACAAGACAACAAGACAAAACTGGAAAAAAGAGGCACTTACCCAGAGCCATATGTTAAAAATAAACCATCAAACCGAATCAATAATAAGAAAGAAATTAGCAAAACATAACTCTCGACTAACCACGGAAAAATCAGACAAGGCCCCAAGCAATACACAAGAATCAAGAACCATCACTAAACAAAACATACTCAGCCGCCTAAGCATACACTGCATTCCTAAAGCACACAAAGCAGACGTCAAAGACGACAAAAACACATAGAAAATTGCAAAAAAAATAAAGAAAAATATTATAAATACACTTCGTACAGGACGAACTAAAATGACCGAAGGCAGTATAATTTGAGCCAATTACAAAGTAAAAATCCACAACGAAGCCTGCAAGTAAAAATCTCTATAAAAGGACTGTCCCTAACAGAACAATAACCAAAAATAAAGAAGGATAAGCCAAGACCACCACTAAGCACTCTCTTACTTACTTAATCCAAAATCATTACAAAACATTGTATATCATGAGTCATTATGTATAAAAGAATAAAGTGAATTATATATGGCTAAGTATTTTATTAGATTTATGTTTTTCAGTCAGTAAATAAAAAAAAAAAATAAGATGTGGAGCGAGCAGTGCTTTTAAATAAAATTAGGAAGAAAATTGAAATAATATTATTATAATAAAAAATGTGAGCAAACAATATAAGATCTAATACCAGGATAAAAGCATTGAATGACAAAGCCAACTTCATAAAAATATTCTTCCGGAAAAACTGTAATTTACTATCAATCAGGAAACAGAGAAAAATGTGTCATTTAAGATATATAAACCTCAAAATAAATGAGAATAAGAATAGAGGATATAAAAGTGAATAAAAAAAACTGATCTTCATAAGGAATCTATAATAATTCAATTGCATAGAAGTGACTAGCAGAATATAAAGATTAAATAGTGTATACCCCGGATACTAAAACATAAATTAAATAAACAGAAGAAAAAAAAATCCCACAACAAAAAAAAACCAAAGTAAAAAAAAAAGAAACTTCAAAGGAAATTATTGCTAATGATAGTATGGAAGTGGTTTTCGTTATGTGAATTAATTATTAAGGGAGTAAAATATTTAAAAAAATCATGCAGAAATATAAAATACCCCTAGCATCAAAAGCCAAATTAAGTAATGAAGCCGACTATAATCGAAATTTTAAATAAAACCGGCAGAAATCATGCAAAAAGTACTGAGTATAAATGAATAAATAACATATTTATAAGTATTTTATTTATTGAGTAACCAAACGGAAAAAGTATTTATAAAATTAATCAGAGTCGTTTCGCATAATGAGAAACCAAAAACTAAAGACCTTAAGAAGATTATATTTATGGATGCACTAAGTTTGCTAAGTCATCGTTATAAGAAGAAACAATCATATCTATAAACCTCTATATAAGATAATGTCATAAATAAAATAAATACTTATAATACAGATCCATATAAGAAAAGAGAAAAAAAAACATTTATCATAACTTTAGAAAGATCTTAAATACCCTTCCTCCGAATGCAGATATCTCCCATATCCGGGACAAAACAAAGAAGGCCCAAACAAGGAACCCCAATAAAAGCAGAAATGAAAAGCAACTACCTCCCGAAAAGCAATCGGAACAACAAAACCAGGTCTACTCTATATCACAAAACTCCCACCCAAAAAGCCGAAACAACCCACGCCACCCACAATCACACTACGGGGCAACACTCCACCTACCATTTCCAATATATAACAGACACGAACACGATCCACAAACAACCGAGAAGACACAAATAACCAGAAAGCATCAAAAAAAAGGCAACTAGAGTATTATTATAAGAGAAGACATCTCAGATAAAATTATGTAACGGGAATCAAAGTGACAAAAATAATTCAATCTAGTAGCTTCCTCCATAATAGTCCTAGCAATATAAAATAAAAACCATATACCTAGTCAATCACAGTGAAAAATCACAATACTTATGGAGAGTAAAATATAAAAAAAATAAAGTAAAGAAATAAAAATGAAAAAAACAAAAAAAAACGGCATATTAAAATATGTTTTAGGAATAAGTACGGTATAATTGAAATTTATAATAAACCCCGGAATAGAAAGAGATCTAAGAGGAAAAGAATATTTGACAAGAAACACCAACAGACAAACAGTGAAGATATTACAATTCTGAATCAGTATATATACTAATCTACATAAATTTCTCTGAAGCACCAATAAAATGGAGAAAGGTTCATAGAAATATAAAAACGCAAATTAGCCCGGACAAAAAATAGTTTGCTAAGGATACGGCCCACACAGTTACTTTGGGATTTGGAAAAAAGAGCAGAAAAATAAGCAACCAAAGCCACCGAAAAGGTCTAATGAAGCAATACCACAAATGTTAAGTTATCCCAGAGAAAATAGAGGAAAAAAAAGAAAGAATAGAAAACCATCCGGATGACATAAAAAATTAACAAACAACCAATCACCGCAGGCCAACATCACTAACTGTTCAAACAAAAAAAACAATAAGAAAAAGAAGAAAGGCCATGACGCCCATACGGGTACGATTATGACCAACTCAGTCAAAGCCTCCAATTAAGCCATCCATATAAAGCGATCGAATACCGAAAAAGCAGAAACTCGAACGCGCATAAAACCAAGTGGAAATCCTGCGCAGACGCACCCACCCTCAGCAAGAAAAAGCGAGCTCCTATTCAAAAAAGTATACCGCCGAAAAAATCATCAGCAAACACCACACCAACACAGACAGTAAGGAATGCCGAGCATACATTGAACTAGCACACAAGCAGACTCACTTACCCTAGAACCTATCAATAAGAACCACCGTCAAGCAGCAGAACCCAAACACCAAAAAAAAAAACACACACAACAAACAGCAACCCAGCACCAGCAGCAAGAACAGACACACACATTACATGCGGCACCCAAAGAAACATGCAACTCACCCCCATAACAGAAA
>JABUQX010051821.1:0-10000 GCA_015478945.1 Trachelipus rathkii
GATGTACTTCGTTCCGGCCTCAAGATTTTGGGTGTTAACCGTTTTGCGCATTTATCGTGAAACACTTTCGCGTTTTCGTGCGCCGCTTCAATATATATATATATATATATATATATATATATATATATATATATATATATATAACTTATATATATATATATATATATATATATATACTATATATAACCTTAACAACATAACCTTATATATTTGCTTATATATATACTGCTACATATATATATATAACCTTATATATATATATATATATATATATATGTAACTTGTAGTATATGAATATATATACTATATAATATGTAACTATTATATATATATATATCTATAACTATAATATATATAACCTTATAACCAACAGTAACTCAACTATGCTCTTTCTTAATATATAACAACAATATATACAACCTATATATATATATATACTTATATATAATATATGTATGTAACATATATATATATATATAACTAATAAAAACTCTTTAACTATGCTGCTCTAATATATATATATATATATATATATATATATATATATATAACATATATATAACAACAACATAGCAACAACCTTATATAATAACCTTAATAATATATATATAATATATATATATATATAACTATATAACATATATATATATATATCTTATATATGCATATATAATATACTCTTTGCTTATATATATATAACATGCTGCTATGCATATGCTATATAACAACATATCTTAGTAACCTTATATAACCTTATATATAATCAATGGGTTGATTAGTGTTCATAATGTTTTAGTTATCTTTCCTATTTAGTGTGTTTGTTCATTAAGTGCTCCCCTGTTTTAATTGTTTTTAACTATTATGGTTTTAATATTTTAAGAAATATAATCCTTATAAAAGATAAGTTATTCGTTTTAATTTTTGTTTTGAAACTTTTTAGTTATGTTAGATAGTGATAGTTAGTTTTTAGAATTGTGCAATACGTAGTTTTGATAGTACTAGGTTATATATTTTTTTCTTCGTCTTTTTAACTTTAGTTTTTTAGTGTTTATTTTTTTTATTTATTTTAAAAGGGTTTTGGCACAACAACTTACGTATTTGGTTACATATTGTTTTAATTTATACTTATTTAGTTTTATGTTGAATAATTGTAATTTTTTTTTTTTTTTCGTAAATTTGTTAGGGTGTGTGAATGCGTGTTTTAAACTTTCTTAATTTTTTCAATTATACATATTTATTGTAAATACGGTTTTAGCACTTTAATCATTTACGTTTTTTAGTGAGTAAACAATTTTAATCCGATTTCAACTTTCGTTTTTTGTCTGTCTGTTTTGTCTGTTGTTTTTTGTTGTTGTGGTTGTGTGTGCGTGTGTGATGGCAGATTTGCACAGGCGCGGGCTTTCTATCTACTTTACCAACATCCGTGGCTTGCACACTAACTCTGCATCCGTGGAATACCACTTCTCTAACTCTAACCCATAACCTTTTTAGCTGCATGTCTGAGACACAGATGATTAAGAATTTATTTCTCTAACCCGTTTAATATATCTAGCTATAACTTATTTCATAATTTCCGTCTAAAGGGTGGAGGATGTGCCTATGTAAACATAAACACCTGTAACACGTCTCGTGAATCTTGAATCTCTTAGCTACGATGTTCTATGGCTTAAAAATATTTTTCTTCCTTCTACTACAATAATCTTGTGCTTCTGCTACTGTTCTCCTAACAGAACAGATTTTCACGCCTTTTTTGAATATCTTACTACTTCTCACGAGACTGTTATATCTTCTCACCAAATACAGGAGTCCTCTATTTAGGGGATTTCAATGTACACAACACTGAATGGTTGGGGTCCTCTCATACTGATTTAGGTGGGGAGGAGGCCGAATCATTCAGCATTCTCAACGATCTGGAGCAACTAATTAAAGAACCCACACACATTCCGGATCGTCCTAACCAATTCTTGAACACACTTGACTATGTTTCACACTAGTCCTTCTCTCTATAATACACCACCTTCGCTCCTATTGGTAAAATCTGACCACAACCTTATATCTCTTTAATTTTTAATACTTTCTCTCAACAGCTTCCATCCTGCCCTACGCGTTTTTCTGGCACTTTGATCCGGCCGATTGGGGGGCCTTACGTTGCTTCTACGCTAACTATAATTGGAATGACTGCTCTGACTCTGGTGACGCTTCGACTTCTGCCGATAAGGTGGGAGCTGTAATCGTTGATGGGATGAGCAGGTTCATTCCTTCTTCGACTAAATCTTTCTCTCCTCACAATCCATGGTTCGATCGTGCTTGTTCTCTGGCCATTCAGGCTAGAGAGAGACGAGTGCGGCTATCGGGAGTGGAAAAACTCTCGTTCTCCTATCACTCTTGCTAATTTTCATTCAGCTAGAAATCGTTGCAGGGATACTCTTCAGACGAGCAAGCGGGCTTTCATCAAACGAAAGTGCGCTAACCCCATTTGGTTCTCCTACTGACAAATCTTTCTGGCCTCTTGCCAAAAACATCTCTAACAACTTCTGTAAATCTGTCTTTCCTCCTCTTATTCGATCTGATGGTTCTGTGGCTAATTCTCCAACTGAAAAGGCCAATCTCTTCGGCCTCCTATTTTCCTACCCAACTCAACCCTGGACGATTGGTATTCCTCATCCTCCATACCTCCTTCTTCTCCTCTCAGGTGTCCTATGCCTTTGCCTGTGAATTACATTTGATCACGGGTGCATGGGCTCCCTGAAATCTACGAACGGCTGGGAGGTGGCCCGGATGTGTGCTCCCAGTTTTGAGGTGTGCTTCCCGTGCTATCCGCCCCTCGTTCAACTATATTCTCTATGTCTCCAATACTAACACTTTCCCTCAGTGTTGGAAGCACGCACATGTCCAACTATTCCTAAAAAGGGAAGCCGCTCTGATCCTTCCAACTATCGCCCTATAGCTCTTACTTGTATTCTATCTAAGATCTTTGAAACTCTTCTCAACTCTCATTTCTTAGATCATCTGGAATCTCATTCACTTCTTTCCGATCATCAATGGGGCTTTCGACGCTTGAGGGCTACTGGTGATATACATTCTATTTAACCGCTTTATGGTTTCCGCCCTTAGGAACTACAAGGAGACTTGCGTGGTGGCGCGACATATCAAAGCATTTGACCGGGTATGGCACGCGTCACTGCTCTCAAACTCCCCTCCTTTGGGTTTTTCCTAAAGCTTTGCTGACTTATAGCACGCGTCACTTTCAAATCACTCAATATCGGCTGTTGTTGATGAGGCGACTTCTTGCTCCTTCCATACCAATAATGGTGTTTCTCAGGGTTCTGTCTTATCTCCTATTTTTCCACTTTTCATTAATGATCTTCTCACCTGCACATCTAACTCTATCCACTCATATGCCGATTACTCGACCCTTCATTCTTCAACTCATTTCAAATCTGCTCCCTCTTTTACTTCTAGAAATTGCCTCTTGTCTTAATCTTTCCGATTCTATTCTCGCTTTGATCTGGATAGAATTTCCGGGTGGGGTCGTCTGAAGACCTTGTGAAATTCAATTCTTTAAAAACTCAACTACACAAATCTCTCTCTAAGACACCTTCCAACATATACCGCTATATATATCACCTATATATATAGAGCAGTTCTCTCGTCTCTCCATATCGGAAACAATATAATCCCCTTGGCCTTAGCATAAACAAAAAAATGTCTTGGAACCTCATATCACAACGGTTTATGAAAGACGGCCCTCTAAAAAGAAACTGGGAGTTCTGTTTGGGCTGCGAAGACTTTTTCCTCTTCTCAGTTACTCCAGCTATACAAGGGCCTCATCCGCCCTTGTATGGAGTACTGCTCTCATATCTGGGGGGGGCTCTGGTTTCACCCGGCTTTGAGACATAGGGTCGAGTCAAAGGCCAAAGGCTTATAAACTGTTCTGTACCTTCCTTCTCATGACCCTCTATCTTTGCGGCGCGATGTTTGGTGCTATCTCTTTTCTATAGGTACCGCAGCGGCAGGTGCTCGAGGAGCTTATCACTCGCGTACCTCCCACCTTTGCGTCGCCCTCGTAGAACTAGGGGTGCTGTGTCTGCACATGAGTTTTGTGTTGATGTAGGTAACTCCAGGCTAGTTCGCTGCGGTGCTTCCTTCTTTCCTGCCACATCTGTTCTGTGGAATTCTCTTCCATCTTCCGTGTTTCCTACTGAAATTAATCTCCCCACTTCAAAGCCTGCGTCTGTGCTCATCTGCGTAATTTGCTTTAGTTGTTGACTTCTGAGGCGTGAAACACCCCCTCCTTGAATAGGGCTCTGCCGTGAGTGGGTGGTGACAACTGTAAAAAAATATATATATATATATATATATATATATATATATATATAACATATATATATACCCTATATATATATATATATATATATACATATATATATTCTAATATAAATATCTATATATATGTATATATATATATACAACTATTCTATCTAGAATAATATATATATATATATATATATATATATATATATATATATATATATATATATATATATAAGAGAGAGAGAGAGAGAGAGAGAGAGAGAGAGAGAGAGAGAGAGAGAGAGAGAGAGAGGGGCACTATCAAAGCGATGAGATTACCTCCCATTGAGCATTTGGGGTATAGGGTACATCCGATGACACCCAGTGTCATAAAACATTACTACTATTACAAACATCGCCTTTTTTCATATATCACTGTGTATGGGGGAGAAATAGTTCCCACAGCGTATGTTCTGCGTGTCGTAAGAGGCAACTAAACTGAGTGGTAGTTGGGTTGGAGACCCTCTACCACTCTTTTATACCCTAGAAATACTTATGCATGCTTGGGGTGAGTAGGGGCTTCAAATTGATTGTGTTGGGCTACTTATATGGTTGGATAGGTGATCGAAAATTGAATGGTGTAACTGGTACCTTAGGGGTTGTGGGAGAAAAGGAGAATGGTAGGAAGGAGATTTATTTCTGTCAAGAATGAGGTATATGTGTACACAATACATTCTGCGGGCGCAAGAATATTCATAAGTATACGAGAGTTGGGGTAGGATGAGATGGTATCGAAGTGAAAAGTATGGTTGATTTTGTCCTAGTGAAGAAGATGTTGAGGTATATGATGGACGTTAAATTAGCTAGGGGGTTGGGGATGGGAATATCAAATCATTATGTTGTTTTACGTAAGATTAGGTTATTAGGTAATGGGGGGTCATGGATGGAGAGGAAAGAGATAAGAAAGGAAGTGGAGATAATTAAGAGTGAGAAGTTGTGTGAACAAGGTTATAAAGAAAAGTAATTTAGAGCATTTGCAAATAAATTAGTTAAACATGAACAAGAAGAAACTGAACAAATCTGGACGCATATGAAGGAAGCCTTTGTTAATAGAGAAAGAGAAGCATGTGGATATGCTAAAGTATTAAGTAAGAGTGTCAATAGTGTAGGGTACATCCCATGACTCTCCAGTGAAGAGGTGAAGCAAGCGGTTGAAAGTAAAAAGAGGCATGGTTGAATATGCTAAGAACCAATAATGAGATCTCAAAAGAAAGATGTATAGAAATATATAAGGAGAAAAAAAGGAAAAAAAAAGTTGCATACGCAAAAGGAAAAAATTGGTAAATGAAAGTTTGGAAGAAGGATGAATGGGGACTTACAAGGGAATAGGAAGCTCTTCTGGAAGGAAGTACAAAAGGTTAAGAAAGAGAACAATGAGAATCTTTATAGAATAATGAATAGGGATGGTACTTTCGTGACTGATGAAATGAATGTGAGGAGAGTGTGGAGGGAACGCTTCGAAAATTTGCATAACATTAGCAGCAGTGAAGAGGTGATAGCGAGTGTGTGTGGGCTTGATAGCGTAAAAAGAAATAGATATTTTGGAGATGAGGTAATTAGTAGGATGGAGGAGGTAATAGGTAGAGTGAGAAAGCTGAATATTGGTAGATCCGAAGGTATAGATGTAATTGCTGGTAAAATGATCAAGAAATGGAGACGAAATTGTGATTGACTTGATATGGAAGTTGTGTAACAAAGTTTATAAAGGGTATAGTTCAGAAGGATTGGAGAAGAGCAATAATAGTACCCTTATATAAGAGTAAGGAAGATAAAGGGAAATGTAGGAACTATAGGGGAATTAGTTTATTGAGTGTTGTAAGGAAGATATATGATAGTATTTTGGTCGAAAGAGTGAGTCGAGTGACTGAGGGACTAACTGACCATGAAGCAAGTGCATCTAGAAGTGGTAGAGGATGTGTAGATAAAATTTCACATTAAAACGAATGACTGATAAAATGAGAGAGAAGACGAATAAATGGTATATAAGTTTTATTGACTTGCAACAGGCGTATGACAGGATTAATAGGGGAGCTCAGTGGCAGGTGTTAGTGATATATGGTGTTGGCGGTAGGCTTCTGAACGGAATCAAAAGTTTGTATTTCGATCGTCAAGCGAGTGAAAGAATAAATGAAGTGGAAAGTGAATGGTTTAACAGCAATAGCGGAGTGAGGCAGGGATGTGTAATGCCTCCTTGGCTATTTTATTTGTATATTAAAGGGGTGATGAAAGAATTAGAGGTAGGTCTTGTAGAGGAAGATGTTAGACTGATGGAGAATGGAAGAAAGTGTAATTTGCCCTTCTTATTGTATGCTGATGATTTGGTTTTGTGCGGAGAATCTGAAGAAAGTTTATGAAGATTTGTAAAGGGGTTTAGCAGGGTGTGTAAAAAGAGGAGCTTGAAAATAAATGTAGGTCAATGTGAGTATGTAATGTGAGTAGAGTAATGTGATGGTAGTGAGTGAGGAAAGTCCGCGGTGTGAAACCATGTTGGATAGTGAGCAATTGGAACATGTATCGAAGTGTAAATGTTTATGCTATATGTTTGATGAAAAGGGAACGGATGATGTAGTGAAACTATGGAGTGGAATAAGAGGTATAGATCCAAGGCACAATCTGTTCAAATGGTTATCTTAGGGGAGTGTTAGGTGTGAAAAGAATTGATAAAATGAGGAATGAACTTGTTAGGGAGTTGCGTGGTATGAAGAACGGAGTAAATGAGAAAATAAACAATAGTATATTGATACGGTTTGGAAAGGATGGATGATAGTCGGTTTTTTAAGAGGATGGAGAGTGGTGAGTGTGCTGGGAATCGATCGACTTGGAGAGAGAAGAAAAGTGGATTAAGTCAGAAAAGGAACGTCTGAAGGAAAGAAATTCGCTTTTGGCATAAGCGAGAAGAAAGGTGCATAATAGGAGTGAATGGCGGTGTTTTTTTGAGGGAGTATGAATGTGAGCCTGATCCAAGGGGTGAACCCTACATTGACTAGATATCGCAGCGAGTGTCCATTACAGTCTTATGAAGCCCAAGGGTGGAATTTTTTTTTGCCTACGACCAGCTCTCCCTTAAGGGTATTGAGGAGATCATAGTTGGGGCATTCCATTCCCTCGTATTCGTCTAACTGTCCATTCACTAATATCCACCTCCGCGTACTCTTGCGGAAGTAAGGGAGGAAAACATAATATATTATACTACTATATAATATATATTATATCTAGATATAATAATATATATTATATATATCTATAATATATATATATATTACTATATAGTATTACTATATACTATATAGATGGATATAATTTAAGTATTTGGAAGCTAAGGGTAGAGGTTGGCTGAGCAGTTGCATTGCTAGCAGATTAGAAAACACAAGTTCTTTCTCGTTACTTATTTTATTCAGCATTCTATATCACTTAATATATATATACCTTATAATATAGTATTATTAATATATAAGTATACTATATATATATAATATATATATATATATATAGTATATATATATATAAATATATTATATATATATATATATATATATATATGAAATAAAAAAAAAAATTTTCTAATTCAATAAATTAATCAAACACTAGAAAACCCTAAATAAGAACTCTCAATATTTTCAGTACATCCGCAAATTTAATTGCGGATGCGGATGCGGATGCGGATATTATAAAATTGTGAATTGAATTGCGATGCAGATGTCAAATTTAATTCGGATGTAACATATCACTATATATATATATACTATAATATATATATATAATATATATATTTACTATATAATATATATAATTATATAATATATATATTAATATATATATATATATATATATACGATATATAGTAATATACATATAATAGCATAATATAGTAATATAACATATATATATATATATATATATATATATACTATTAGGGTAATATAAATTTCTATACTTTAGTATGTTGCCACTATAGATAATTTACAAAGTACTTTATTTAACTTATTTTCATATATATATATATGTTATATATATACTATTATATGTATTATAATATATAGTATAGTATATATATATATATATATATAATATATATAATATACTATATAGTACTACTATATATAATATATATATATATATATTATATATAATATATATATAAAATCACAAGGAATAAAATCAATGAAACAAAGACAAAAACTGTGCAGCCCTTTGAATATAAATAGTTATAAGAACGGTTCTAAATACATTACTTGTAAAGTAATGTTTGAAAGAGCAGAGACGCTTCCTTCTTCGTAAAGCAAAGAGGGCATTTCCAATCTGTGTGTGCCGGAGATCCTACAGCAACATCGTCCAAACCATCTCCATCATAATCCAACACCGTAATGCTGTATCCGAAATAGCTCCCGATCTTCAAAGTTGCAATAAGCATATATATATTATATATATACTTACTATATATATATATAATAGTATATAATAACTAATAATATATATAGTACTAGGGCGTTTAGTCACGCGGGTCATATACGGTTGAGTACCGTATAGTGGGCCTTATATGTTAAATGGGCGTACTATATACTATATATAAAATATATAGTGATGTGGGCCTATAGTAGCAGTTACGTGTTACAATATCAGACTATATATATTAGTACTCATACTACTATAATATATATATATATATATATATATATGGAAACAATTTCAGAAAATGTTTATTATTTTACCTGATCTCCAGTTATATTATATAAAACCTCCAGTTTGTGATTAAAGAGAAACCCACCATTCCTTTGGGCTGCTCCCTCTGGGACTCCCACAGCAACGTCTTCCTCTGCTTATCTCCATGCGAATGTTTCCCATTGCAAAGACTGAAGCCCATGTAGCTCATGTCAAACTGTTTTGGAGCTTCTGAAGTTGTGAGTTTCTCTTGCATGTTCAAGAGATTCTGATAGAAAACTTGACCTGATATATATATATATATATATATATATATATAATATATATATATATATATATACTAAATATATATTAATATATATACTTATACTAAATAATATATACTCACTATATACCTACTATATACCTACCTAATATATATACTATATAGTAACAGCCAAAAACCCTTACAACGTATCATCACCCATGCTGGATTCATCCTGGGCACCCTGCAGATGAGCGTGCAGCTTTGACCGCCCTGCGCCACATGCGCTAAGAAAAAGAATTCGGCCAACACTTCTCATGATGAATGAATAAAATTCATTCCACCAGTATGATCAGAATATGCCAAGCTAAACCTCCCGCTCACACCGGCGTAGGGTCCGTAAGCCCGAGTGTGAGCGGGAGGAGCTTGGCATATTCTGATCAATACTAGTGAATGAATTTATTCATTCATCATGAGAAGTATTGCCGAGTTCTTATTGTAGCTCATCGTGGCGCAGCGGTCAAAGCTCATGCACGCTCATCTGCAAGGCTTCAGGATCGAATCCCTAGCCTGTGATGATACTCGTGTAGGTTTATGGCTTTTACGTAAACTGATGCGGTTGCAATCTTATAGTTTATATATATACTATATATATTAATATATAATATATATATATTATATATATATATATATATTATATATATATATACTAAAATATTAATATATATATATATACGATATTAT
>JABUQX010051821.1:15000-17500 GCA_015478945.1 Trachelipus rathkii
CGATCTCGTTAAGACGCCAGGAGCATCAACGGATGATGAAGAAGCAGTCAAGGCAAGCAGTGGGAGGTTCGAGAAATTTAAAAGAAGAACCAGCATCCACAGCGTTGTGACTTGTGAGGCACGGCGAAGCATCAAGCTCCAACACAAAAGCAGGAGAAAACTTCATCGGTGACTTCAAGAGGCTTGTGGATTCTAAGGATTACCTGCCGCAGCAGGTTTTTAATTGCGATGAGACGGGTCTCTTATAGAAGAAGATGCCCAAAAGAACCCATATAACATCAGAATATAAAGCATTGCCCTGCCACAAGACAATTAAAGACCGTCTCACGCTGCTACTTTGTGCACCAATGCAAGCGGCGATTTCAAAGTTAAAACGCAGCTCGTTTACCATTCAGAAAATCCACGAGCCTTCAAGAAATATAAAGTTCAAAAGAGCAGGCTAACTGTAATATGGCAGTCCACTAACAGGGCTTGGGTGACAAGTGAGCTTTTAACTGATTAGATCAATGAAGTGTTTGGCCCTGCTGTGAAAAAATATTTGCTTGAGATGATTCTGCCAATCCATGTCTTACTTGTTATGGACAAGGCTCCTGCCCATCCTCCAGACCTATAGGATGACCTCCTTGAAGAATTTAAATTCTTCAAGATCCAGTTCCTGCCTCCCAACACCACTCCCTTACTCCAAGTCTATGGATAAGCAAGTCATCTCAAATTTGAGAAGCTGTACACCAAAGCGCTCTTTGAGTGTTGTTTTGAGGTAACTCGAGGGACCAATCTCATTCTCAGAGAGTTTTGGAAAGACCACATGATGATCGACATGGCATGGGAGGAAGTCACCAAAAGAACCCTTATTTCGGCTTGAAAAAAGCTTTGGATGGATTGCGTTTTCGAAAGCGACTTTGAACCAGTGAACGTGGATCTTGCAGTTGACAAGATTGCGTCTTTGGCCAAAACCATGGAGCTGGAGGTGGATAGAAATATATTTTAGTGAAACAGGATTTTAAAGAAAGTCCCAGCAGTGTCAGTCAGGGTTGGAAAAAAAACCGGAATCGGACCAAAAAACCCAGTCCAGTGGTTTTTTTTGGGGGGGATTTTTTTTTGTTTTATTGGGTTTTTTAAAATTTCTATTTTTGAGGAAAAAAATAAAATTATCAATAACTGAATTTGTGTTTTTTAATGTAATTTCTGTATTATTTGACAACTATATTAATAAATAGATATAAAATTTAGAAATTAAACATAATTTGGTAATAAACATTGTCCAATTCCCATTGCTGAATAAATGTCATTGCCTAATTGGTGAAACTTGTAAATGTAAATGGTATTGCTATTGCTACAGGTTATTGATAGTAATGGCATGACAGGACCATCTTAAATAAAGTAATTAAGTAATATATTATCTCTTAATTACTAATTAGATAATAATTATTATCAATTACACAAATTCTTGGAGTCTTGTGCCAACATTTCTCTTCTAAATGAAGTTTGTATATATACATTATATAATATATACTATATATATATATTATATATATATATATATATATAAATATATATATTATATAGTATATATAATATAATTAAATATATCTATATATATTAATATATTATATATATACCGGTATATAGATGTATATATATACCGGTATAATAATATATATATACTATATAATATAATTATATATAGTATATATAATTATATATACTATATATATGTATATATTACTATATATATATATATAGTAATAATATATAGGTTATATATATACTAAATATATTATATATATATATATTATATATACTAATATAATATAATATATATTATATATATATTAAATATATATATATATATATATATATATATATATATATATATATATATATATATATATATATAATATATTATATATATAAATATATACTATATATATAGGATCATATATATATATAATATAGTATATTATATATACTAGTACATAATATATATATATATATATAATAGCTATATAACTATATATACTATATATATTAATATAGCACATATACTATAATATATATATATATAATACTATAATATATCGTATTTGATTTTTCATAGGAACTTGAAAAGTACTAGAAATGTTAATAGGATAGTGGAACTTTTGTGAAGAAATTTTAAATAAAGATAATTTGTAACACATTAAAAAAAAAATGAAGCTATTTGTATAAGAGAACGAAAAAATGTTCTTCCCAGCTGTCTACAATATATTTCGAAAAATTCAACAAATTATCAGAAATACTCAAGTTATTTGTTTGTATTTCCCATCTTTACATATCTGAAATTGAGATGTCTAGTACAGAAGGGCCATCATGCAGGACAATACATATATATCTTTGTTGATTCTTATGGGTCTTACTGTTGAATCGTTTGGACTAGTCGTAGGGAGTATAAATTACCATGCAAATTTCCCCTATCCCACAAGGTAATTATGGAAGGGAGATCCGAGGCTAATCCTCTTGC
>JABUQX010051821.1:22500-25000 GCA_015478945.1 Trachelipus rathkii
AGCGTTAGAACTTAGAAGAATAATAATTATTGACCTCTTTATTCTCAAATCACAATATACTGACAATCAAAATATACTTTTATTATTTTTCCCTTAAGCAAGTGCCACACGCTAAGCTAGCAATAAGGATTCGCCCTGATAATATATACTTATATATATATATATATATAATCATATATAATATTATATATATAGTATATATACTATATATATATATATATATATAATATATGATAGATATATACTATATATAGTAATTATATATATACTATATATATAAGAGGGAACTTATTGATCAAATGAGTAATAAAATCGCAATTCCTTAAAGAGATCTTTTGAAGTCATTAATAGAAGCAATTTAAAAACAGATTTTCTTCTATGGACGACAAGTTAGTCTGTATTTTAAAATGTACAAAATTTAAACACTTTTCGATTAGTTTAGTCACTTGTAGTCACTATAGTACACAACACACGCGAAACGCTATATACATTACACAACACACAACAAAACAAACACACACATATGTATAATTATATATATATATATATATCATATATAAATATATATATATATACATATAACTATATATATACGTATCTATATATATATATATAATATACTATAGAACTAATATACTACTTATATAACTATATATATTATATATATAATTATATAATACTATAGTTAATAATTATATATTATTATAAATTTTATTACTATTTACTAATATATATATTATATTATATATATTATATACCAATGTATTACCGTAATATTACTAATTATGATATTAATATTATATATATATATATATATAATAGTATATAATATATATACTAAATATATATATATATATATTATATATTATATACTATAATACTATATATATATATATCAATATAATATATATATATATATATATATATAATACTATATATCACATAATATATATAATATAATACGTAATATACTAGTATATATATATACCTATATATCATACATATATAGCTATATAGATATATATATAATATATATATTATATATATATATATAACGAAAACTTCTTTCAACTGCAATACCTCCTTATTTATTTGAAGGAAAAATTTAATTTTCCACGTCCTTTTGAATAAAGCTATGTCTATTATGTGTATTATATGCATAAGATTAACTCAAACCTGACATAGGCCTACCAGAATTTTTTGAAATAATTATTTTAATCTATATACAAGGTAAACAACACTTAATTAAAAATGTTACATATTATTAAAATTCAATAAAGCACAAACCTTCACTGTCTCTATTCCAAAAAACTTAACTTCAGCCAAATATGATGGTAAACATTTATGTTCACTCTGTCCAGCCATAAGTGAAAATATCGTACATGATAGATAGGATAGGATAGATAGTTATAGTTTTAAGTATTGCAAGGATTAGATAGATAGATAGAGAGAGAGAGAGAGAGAGAGAGAGAAGAGAGAGAGAGAGAGAGAAGAGAGAGAGAGAGAGAAGAGAGGAGCATGAGAGAGAAAGAGAGAGAGAGAGATTCAAAATCTTTTTTCAAATTATTTTCGCTTATTTTATTGGGTGAGCGAAAGTTTCGTAATCGCGAAATTTGCCTATTTTTTCGCGTCCTCAACAGCAAGTATGACGCTGCGCTTTTTCCTATTATATTTCTATATGAATATCGAAGGATTTCTACACCCGTACGCCCACCGCTTCCAATTTACTCTTAGGAACAGCGAGTAGGAAGCAAAATTTCCAAATGAATTTAATTATTGTAATTGTTATTACTAAAGTAGTTGTTTCTTTAAATTTATTTTATAAATCAGTTCTTTTTTTCACCCCTTTCATATAAAATTCTAATAATTTATTTTACTTTAACATTATATAATTATTTATTAAAAAACAAAAAAATATTGGGTAGGAGGCTAGGAGCTACCTACCCTACCTGTTATGTATAGCCCCTGAACTAATATATATTACTATATATATACTTATATAATATATAATAATATATATTATATATACCTACTAATAATCACTATATATAATATAATATATATAGATATATACATCATACTATATATATATTATATATAATATATATAATATATATATATATATATATATATATATAAGTTTTAGGGTGTTCAAGTGTTAGATCTAATGTGTTTTTTTTTAATTTTTTTCTTTTGGCTATTGGGGAGTATTTTAATTTCTTTCAAGTGCCATCAGTGTTTTATTAACATATTGGTTTAGTGTTTTTAATTAATTACAGTATTTAAATGCGTTAAAAGGTTCGTCGTTTTGAAGAAAGTATTGTTTTAATGTTTAAAATTTTTGGTAATTGTGGAGCAAAACGTAGCATAAACACCTAATTTTTTTTTAACTATAATCGTCGATGTTTCGATAGATTTTCAATGCAACTTGCCAAATAAAATTTGAAAAAAAAAAATTCTCTTAGATTACGATACGGTTTAGGACCCAATAAGTTCAGGT
>JABUQX010051821.1:32500-38768 GCA_015478945.1 Trachelipus rathkii
TTTTTTTTTTTTTTTTTTAAATATAATATATATATATATATATATTTATTGAACAATATATAGAATAACTATGGTTAAAAATCAAATCTATTAGTGAGTATTAATTTCCAACATCTTCACAATTATTTTTTAATCTTTTCGAGTGATACTAGACCACACTATCATATATTGTGCTCAGTGAGAGTAGACCTTTCTACAGTTTCTAATATTACGTAGATACTAGCGAATGAAATATATTTTGGCTAGCTATGTGTAATCAATAAATTTTGAAATCATTATATCTAAGAATATTTACTTATTTGTATTGTATTATATATCAATATTAAAATAAACTCTCATTATATACTAATGATTATCAAAAAACTTTATCTCATGATAGATGTCTTCAATGTACTAATAGAGCAAAATAAGATACAGGAGTAATCAGCACTTTGTTATCACAGAAGTTCGAGTAAGAGAGTTGAGAATGATGTCGTTACTACATATCGATAGATGCGCTTATTTTGTATAATGTAATTTTTCTCTAAATGAGTCTAATAATAGTATATATTAAGATATTTTATTAGGTAAGAATCTAAGTTATTCATAAATGACACGATCTTCTAAAAAACGTTGTGACTGTCATGCTTAAGTGTAAGGTTAGAAATAGTTATTCATAGCTTTTAAATTGTAGTTAGTGAAGATAACGCACAGACCATTATCTCGAGATAATGTATACATTACTTACAGTGTCCTTTTGGTCGACAATTGAGGCCTAAAAGTAGAATATAAAGCGAAATAGTTTGACTCTAATTTCTCCCTTTATGTTGATATCGGTGTAGTGTTTTTCAGGTTTTGAGGCCCGATACAATACATTCATTTCTTATATTTATCATTTGCTAAATTCTAGCCAGACTGAATTTTGAGGAGTCAACGCGGATTAAATAAAACGTACTCCTCCATACTAGAAAGAATAACATCGGTTTCCATAGATAATACGGTTTTATATCAAACTCTCTCTGTTAGTTATATAAACATCTACCATAAGTGATAATAATTCACTCGAGTATAATAAACATAGGCACATACCTATGGATACTGTGTGGATACTCAAAGGCTATGTTGAATTGTCCGATCAGTCGCTACCATAGCATATGTCGTAACGTTTATGTTTTTTGGATACGCTTAATATTATGACATATAAAGTTGTAAAAATATCAATATTCTCTTAAATATAATTTATATTCCCAAGAAACAGTGCACTAACGAATTCATCTTGCCAAAAAAATACCTCACACCACTCCACACTTTGAGAATATAAGTGAACGGGGTAAGATAAGATGTGATAATAAATAAAATAATTTTCAAGATCGTGTGATTATGCATACTGTTATAGGAAGATTTACCCAAAAGCGGAAACAGCTTAACATTATAAAGCGAAAGATTGGTAGTTAAAAAACGTCTAGTATGTTGGGCTCATCTCAGAGACGATCAATCAGGAATACGAGTGGAATACTGCACCGATTAATTAAAGGGTGTCATAGATAGAGAAACTATAAGTCAGTACGCCCATCACCTATATATTAGAAGAAAAGAAATAACTATATGAATAATAATAGATAATAGAAAATTACTTGTTAATAATTACGTGAAAATGAACATAATAAGTAATATATAAATAATAAATATTATAAATAATAATAATATTAATATATAATAATATATAAATTATATATATAATTAATTAATATTAACATTATTAAATAATTAATATATATATATATAAATATTAATATTAAATTAATTATAATATATAATTAAATTATATAATAATAATAATAATAATTAAAATAATAATTAAATAATATATTAAATATATAAATTAATATATAAATTAAATATATAAATTATATAATAAATAATAATTAAATTAAATAAATAATAATAATATAATAAAATTAATAATGATTGAATAATCGAACAATGTATTTACTTATTAATATCTAGGTATTATAAATTTCTATTAGACTCACATTTTAATTAAATTTAACCACATTCAGAATACACATATTTAAAATACACACCCCTCTTCTTCCATAATCATAAAGAATAATATAGTATATCAAATAATAAAAATAATAGTTGCTACCACACACTCATAGATCATACTGATTAAGATCGCTCTAATATATATTCACGCTTTTTCACTCAGATGCATACATTGTCAACATTAATAATTAATTAATTCGTATGATAATAATAATTATTAGAAGTCTCAAGCAATTGAATTTCAACTTTAGTTAGATTTGCGTGACTGAACATTATGTAGAAGCAGCTCAAAAAAAAATATATGAATCACACGAAATTTAGTTTGAATCACTATTAATAGAGTAATAAATAAAAAATATATTTGGATAGACATACTTCTTAAGGTAAATAACTGTAATATATTAATTATTTAAATAGATAAAAATCTTCCTTACATAATTACAATAATATAGGCAATATTTTTTTATGCACATCAGATTAACCTAGCAGTAAATGTAAAGAAATATTAATTAATATATATAATTAATACAACAATAATATCTTATAAAATTTTAATATAATATATATAATTATAAATAATTATAATATTAATTAAATAAATATTAAATATATTATAATATAATATAATAAATATAATAATAATTAAAATTATATATAATATAATAATAATAACTAAATATAAGTTATAAATAATATAATTAATATAAATTAAATAATAATAATAATATAACAATCACATATATAATAATAATAATATAATATATTAAATAATAATATATATAATATATAATGCATATAAATATAATAATAATATAATAATATATATATAAATATAATAATAATTAATTAATTAATATAATAATATATAATTAATATAATAATATTATAATAAATCGAAATTCTTTATTATACGAGTAAAAGTGAACTACTGTGCACTATTATAATATCCACTGAAGAACTCCAACAATGTAAAAATAAATACATTCAAATATAGTGCGATATTATATTTAATAACTAGATATATTTTATATAGTACTCAATGACTGTGTGCATGATAAAATTCTTAGTAATTGGATTTTATTGCGTGATGTTTTAACTTCAACTAGTATTATCTATATATATAGTATAGGGTTATTTTTATTATTATGTAGGGCTTTAGTAAGAAATACTGTATGTAATAATATATATTTAATACACTATTGGTCAGTATAAATCATATACTGTTTGATCCAGAGGTAAGTCATCGTATTCAATATAATGTGTTAATTATAATTAATAATAAGAAAAAAATTAATAATTAATGTTGAACATAGTTAATATTGACGCATATTACATTCAAATTAAAGATCAATAATCACCTGTAAAATACAAAAATTAATTAAATTAATATATCTGATTCGGATTTTCAAACTTCTTAAATTTGACTTTTTCACGAAGTAAAAATAAAATAACATTACTACAATAACGAAGGTACATATTTCACACTATATATTTATATTACATATCGACATCGACCTACACGTTATATTCAATAATTGTGATATTTTCATCGACTTTTTCTTCGATTATCGATGCTAATTTCCCTCATTTATATATTTTAGATATTTTTCAAATATAATACCGCATTAATAATCTAAGTGCTACTAAACGATTTTATAAATTAATATTATTTTATTCGATTTTAATTATATATGTAATTAATAATAAAATAAGATAATCTAATAATAATATTTTTACAGTGTTCCACCAATTTATTTTATTATTTAATACTCGTTCAAACACAAGCACCAAATTTCAATAATTATATGCCATAATATTAAATTAATTTTCTACATCTAAATGCGATCATTCATTTCATTATTTAATTAATAATGAATTATTCTCGATATATTCTCACATGATTATATGATTCTTTTTCTTCATTCTATTTTAATTTACAATTAAAAAATAAATAAAAAATAAATATAAATAATATAAATAAAATAAACCTAAGCTAAAAATGAAAATAAATAATAGTGTTTTTTTCATATAGACTATTAAATTTAGTATTATTAAAGTGCAATAAATTACGTTAATCCATACAATTTATATATCTAAATATTAAATCTATTATTTATTAATAGAAATTTAACTATAATATATATTCATACATCGGACAAATAAGAGACAAGAGTACATAAATGCTCAATGTATATTCGAATACAATTTTTTATATAAGATTCTCACCTACATGCACTAACTCAGTTTCGCCTTCGTTAAGGAGTAATTCACTCGATAATTTCTTTTTCACTTAACGAAACTGCTAAATTTATTTCCTATTGGAATCAATTTATATGTATTGTAATTTAATATTTGATGTAACTTTTAAATTAATAGATTGGTTGTGTGGTAATTTGTTTTTATTCATATAATCAGAAGGTTTTTTATATTATTATTGCCATACACATAAATTATCTTTTTATTTAGTATTGTTTAGATTTTGTATTGTAATAACTTACATTTTATACATAAATGGATCAGTATAAGTAACAATATTATATGGTAAAAGAGTTCTCTACAAATTATATATATAATATATAATTATAAATATTAAATTAATATTTAATAATAATTTAATTATATAATTAATAATAATATATTATAAATGAAAATAATTTTAAATCAGTAGTAATATTAATTAATTTAATAATAAATAATATATAATAAATTAATAATATATAATTAAAATATATATATATATAATTAATAATAATCAATTATAAATTAATTATATAATATAATAATATATATATTATATTAATATAATATATTAAATATAATAAATTGAGGCTCAATGTGTTAAAGGTGAAATTGAATGAGTCATGTTTTCATGCTATTCTGCGTTTAGTTATATAATTGGAGATTTAAAATTCGGTTCTGTTGATTCTAATGATTAGTCAAATACGGATATAATAAATTAATTAAAATAATATAAATTAATAAATTAAATAATTAATAAATTAAAATAATTAAATATAATAAATATATAATATAATAAATTAATAATATTATATAATAATATAATATTAATTAATAATAATATATATTTATAATTAACTAAATATTAAATATTAAATATAAATAATAATTAATAATAATAAATAATAAATTAATAGATTAAATTTTATATACCTGATAAATACCAGTTTTAAGTGTAAGAGTACTAGTAATAAAAGAATATAAGTATAAGAGAAGAAACGTTAACATGCACTCGATATGCGTCATGAATTAGTGTCTTGTGTGAAATAATGATGAGAACAATATATATATGGTTATTTGAGACTACTCTAATTCTCTTGTGAGATTACTACCATTAATGTTGGATGAGATAACAATATTTACAATACTTATTACTAGATTTTTAATACTTCTATAATAATATATTTTATTAATAATGCTAATAAATTATTACTTTTAATTGATCAGAATCAGTCTATTCCCACTTTTAATATGAAATACCTAAATGACTATTGCAGCATTGTTATTAACAAAGAAATAAGGTAAGTGGTAGCATCAATATCTGCAAAAACTTTGTAACAAAAGATTCAATGATGAGACCTAACTTGAAGATAAATTTTTTATCTTCGTCGAGTGGACGAATGGTTAATTTCGAATACCAACGGTACTTTATATACTACCTATCAAATTAATTTGTTTAGCTTCGGCTGGCTCAAACTTTTCAATCATAAGATATATATAAAATATTTTGGTGTATTTTTCTTTATTTTTATATACAAATGGAAAGGTGAGTTGAAACTTTAAAAACTTTTTCTACATTTTCTGCATGACTTTGTTTCCATGTGATCAAATCAGTTACAAATACAACCTGATAAGCATAAAGTCTAAGAAACATAAATAAATGCATGTTAAAATTGTGATTAGAAGAAAAATCTGTCAGGTGGTAGTTCGAGCATTGTTTATACATGACTAAATTTCTAGGACAATTACACACATTTTCAATTTATTATATTACAAATCATTTAAGAAATCTTGCACAAAATTATTTTTTCATGAAAAGTTTGCTACTGTACAAGTGTTAAACGTACATAAAAAAAAAACACAAAACATCATGCTCTATTTTTTTTAAAACTTCTATGCTACATTACATTGTGGTAATATTAATTTAACTCTGGTGTAAGTTTTGGTCGCCATTTACACTATAATAACTACCCACATTTTGCCATATAATATCACTTCTCTC
>JABUQX010051822.1:7500-10000 GCA_015478945.1 Trachelipus rathkii
TAATCTATTGATTAATTAATATTTTTACTAAAAATTTACAAAGGAAAATGAGAAAATATAAATGTTTCAAGTTAAAAGAAACTGGTGTACTCAAAAAATTATAGTTAATGTTTTGAAAAATAGAAATAAAAATATCTCTTTGAAAAGAGAAATATTAAAAGGTAGAAAACAGAATAACACTATATCCCTTAAATGTTACAATTTAAAATATATTTATTTAAGTACAAGTTCAAAATTTAGAAAACGAGTAATGTGAAATATAAATGTATATGATTGAATAAAAAAGGAAGTATTTTTATTAATAATAAAAATCATTCGGTGTTTCTACTACTACTACTACTACTACTACTACTACTACTACTACTACTACTACTACTATCAAAGCTATAACTGTTATACGAATGAGATCATGGAGTATTCAAACTCTGAACCCATTCTTGCATATTGTTTGATGTAACATACATTATGCAAGTCGACAGCAAGTTTTGCTTCTGACTCCGTTCAACACAACTCTGGCTCCAATACATATCCTCCGCTGTAGCTAATACTCATTCACCGACTCGGCATCCTGTTGATAGGTAATAAGAATCTTTAAAATTTATTATTATTATTATTATTATTATTATTATTATTATTATTATTATTATTATTATTATTATTATTATTATTATTATTATTATTATTATTATTATTATAATAAAAATAATAATAATAATAGTAATAATACCACAAGTTATAATATTAATATCAATATATTCTATAACATTAATACATATTATCACCTGCCAATCATCACAGGTAATGTAATTATTATTATTATTATTATTATTATTATTATTATTATTATTATTATTATTATTATTATTATTATTATTATTATTATTATTATTATTATTATTATTATTATTATTATTTTATTATTATTATTATTATTATTATTATTATTATTATTATTATTATTATTATTATTATTATTATTATTATTATTATTATTATTATTATTATTATTATTTTTATTTTTATTTTTATTTTTATTTTATTTTTATTTTTTTTTTTATTTTTATTTTTATTTTATTATTATTATTATTATTATTTTAAATTATTTTTATTATTATTATTATTATTATTATTATTATTATTATTATTATTATTATTATTATTATTATTATTATTATTATTATTATTATTATTATTATTATTATTATTATTATTATTATTATTATTATTATTATTATTTTTATTTTTATTTTTATTTTATTTTTATTTTTATATTTTTATTTTTATTTTTTATTTTTATTTTTATTTTTATTTTTATTTTTATTTTTATTTTTATTTTTATTGTTATTGTTATTGTTATTGTTATTGTTATTGTTATTGTTATTATGAAAGTTATTTTCATGAAAACGTGTGTCCAGATAGGACTTGAAACAGTAAAGCAGCATAGTAAAGCAGTAAAGCAGTAAAATAGTAAAACATGGGTTGGAGTGAGGGTTGGGTGTGGCCCCCTAGGGGCTGCTTGCACTACTGCTCTCCTGCTTAGGGTAAATAAAAACATGTTTTATTAAAAATTAGACAACTTTTGCATAAAAACAAAATATTTTTTTTTTCAAAAATATAAAAATATTTTCGGAAAGCATAAAATGTTTTTCAGAAAGCATAAAAGATTTTTCACAAACTTTAATATTGAAACATATACTATATAAAATAAAATGCATTTTTCTTCTTCTTCTTCTTCTTCTTCTTCTTCTTCTTCTTCTTCTTCTTCTTCTTCTTCTTCTTCTTCTTCTTCTTCTTCTTCTTCTTCTTCTTCTTCTTCTTCTTCTTATTTTTTTTCTTTTTCTTTTTCTTTTTCTTCTTCTTCTTCTTCTTCTTCTTCTTCTTCTTCTTCTTCTTCTTCTTCTTCTTCTTCTTCTTCTTCTTCTTCTTCTTCTTCTTCTTCTTCTTCTTCTTCTTCTTCTTCTTCTTCTTCTTCTTCTTCTTCTTCTTCTATACATTATGCGCAATTCTCCTTTTTTTCAGCTAGGGCCCTTTCCAAAGAATCCTCTGACTTTTGAGAGTACTGAAGCTATGTTATTCATACTCTACGTCATTGAACACATATATAAGGATGTCAATATTATGGTGTTAAGTACATGTTTACTAGCTCAGTACCTCAACGGAATCACACCGGTGCCGGTCTCAATACCAACAATCAATCATTTGATCTGTCATATGAGACTTCTTCTTTTTCCATCATTTTTCCTTCCTCTATCTTACTTCATCTTCCTCTCTGCTTTTCTTTTTTTCAAAAGGGACGTCTCAAGGGTCCTTAAACTCCTTTGCGAATACTGACACTATGTTATTCATGTTCTGCTTCATTGGAAACATGTATTAGGATACCAATATTTAATGATCTATTGATTAGTTGATATTTTTTATTAAAAAGAACGGGTATTAATAAAAACATAAAATGTTTTTATATTTTTATGCTAGGTTCAACATAAGAACTTATTTTATTTTG
>JABUQX010051822.1:20000-25000 GCA_015478945.1 Trachelipus rathkii
CATAGTAATATTTAGCAAAAATTCATCTTAACCTTACCTTACTATCATAATCCCCAAAAATAGTAGCAAACATAAACAAGTTTTATCCAAACACTACTAAAAATAACAAAGTTCCCATGTAAACATTGCATAAGTATAAGTTCTTTGAATAAAATATTGTAAAGTGTAATAGTTTACTGATTTTAAAGCAGTAAGTCAATAAATCAGTAAATCAAACCACCCGCCCCTCCACTCCCCTCCCCTACCCACCCTTCCATGATCTATCGATCTAGTGATCTATTGATTCAAGTCATATTTTGAGTATCATTTTGGATAAACCTAACATAAAAATAAGTTCTTTATATACTAACCAACGAATATATGGTAACGTAACAAGTTTTAACATCAATAAAGCTAACATATCATGACCTGAACTAAGAATATAATGTACAACGACAAACCTAACTTATACCTTACACAGCTCGAATAAACGTAAACATTATCTGAAGTTCCATACCAATTAACAGCAGTAAAGTAACTAACATTGCATACAGAACGTAACCTGTTCACACTTTTTCAAACGCATCTGTAACATATCATTGGTATTTTTACCTTAACATAGTAATATTTAACAAAAATTATTATAACCTTACCTAATTATCATACAGACCAACGAATATATGCTAAGGTGTCAAAGTTTTCACATCAATAAAGCTAACATATCATAACCTGAACTAAGAATATAATGTACAACGACAAACCCTATACCCTCATGTAGATAATTTGCTAACATTACAAGTTCCCTCACTTATCAAAGGTAAAGTAGCTAACAGGACATACAAAACTCAATGTATCCCCACTTTTCCAACATATCTGCAACAGCTAAAGCAGTATTATCTAACAAAATCCCTTAACAAAGTGACCAATCTATCAAAGATACCAGCATCTTGAAATATGAATTGACACTACCTTCATGAAACTGTCACTCATATCGAATATAACATCATTTTGAACTATGAATAAACGTAGACAGTAGCAAAATTCTCAGGCAAACCTAACATTACTCAGCAAAAACTTTACCTATGCCCACGTTTCTAACACATCATCGCTAGTTAACACAGTAATATCTTACGAAACTTATCATTTCTCTATCAAATCAGTTTTAATTTCACATTGTCATAGTAATATTTAACAAAACGTAACAGAAATTAAACAAAGCCTAACATATATAACACTTACAATGGGCGAAAACCTTCAATAGATACTAACATTTGAACCTACGAATAAGATATTAACATTCGGACCTATGAATAAGTTCTCAACCTATCCCTCATTACACAGCAAAACTCAACCATACCTGCTTTTCAATCATATCATCAGCAGATAAAGCAGTATTTTCTACAAAAATCTTTAACAAAGTATCCAAACTATCAAAGATACCACCATCTTGAACTATGAATTGATACTGCATTCATCAAAGTGTCTTGCATATCAAATATAACATCATTTTGACCTATGAATAAACGTGGACATTAGCAAAATTCTCTTTCAAACATTATAAAATAACCTATCAATCATTCAGATCAACGAATAAACGCTAACATAATATTACCTGAACTAAAAACATATAGTACCATAACATACCTGACATACATTAAGCGTGGATAAACTGCCGACATTAACAAAGTATAACAATCTCAAGCTTTACTATAGACAAACAATAAAGAACTTATTTTTATGTTATGTTTATCCAAAATGATACTCGAAATATGACTTGAATCAATAAATCACTAGATCGATAGATCATGGAAGGGTGGATAGGGGAATGGAGTGGAAGGGCAGTTGGTTTGATTTACTGAATTATTGAGTTACTGCTTAAAATCAGTATACTACACTTTACTATGATATTTTATTCAAAGAACTTATACTTATGTAATGTTTGGATAAAACTTTGTTTTTTTTATGTTATGTTTGGGTAAAACTTTTTTATGTTTGCAATTATTTGTTGGGATTATGATAGTTAGGTAAGGTTAATATGAATATTTGTTAAATATTACTATGTTAATGTAAAAACTTTGTTACGTTACCATACATTCGTTGGTCAGTATGATAATTAGAGACCGTTATGATAAATTTTTGTTAAATATTACCATGTTAATGTATAATTAACATTGATATGTTAGAGATATGCCTGAAAAAAAGTGTGAACAGGTTACGTTTTGTACGCTGAGTTAGTTACTTTACTATTGTTAAGCATGGAACTTCGTTAATGTTAGTAGTTTATTCGTGCGTAAGGTGTGTTAGGTTTGTCGTTGTACATTACATTCTTAGTTCAGGTTATGCTATGTTAGCTTTATTAATGTGAAAATTTTGTTACGTTAGCATACATTCGTTGGTTAGTATATAAAGAACTTATTTTTGCTATGTTTATCCGAAATGATACTCGAAATGTGACCTGAATCAATACATCATAGAAGGGTGGGGAAGGGTGGGGGCTGGTGGTTTGATTTACTTATTTACTGATTTACTGCTTTAGGGTATGTAAAACATGACAATTTTAGTTAAAAATATGACTTAAAACAATAGATCAATAGATCATGGATGGACATGAGGGTGGCGCGGGATGGGGGTTTGATTTAATGATTTACTGCTTTAGGGTATGTAAAACAACAATTTTAGTAAAAAATATGACTTGAATCAATAGATCAATAGATCAATAGATCAATAGATCATGGATGTACAGTAGAGTTGCGGGATGGTGGTTTGATTTACTGATTTACTGCTTTAGGGTATGTAAAACATAACAATTTTAGTAAAGAATAGGACTTGAATTTAGAGATCAATAGATCAATAGATCAGTAGATCAATAGATCAATAGATCAATAGAACAATAGATCACGGGCGGGGTGGGGAGGGTAGGATGGGTAGTTTTATTTACTGATTTACTGATTTACTGCTTTAGGGTATGTAAAATGTTAATTTTTTAAGTTATAAACATAAAAAGAATAAAAGTTTTGTGTATGTTATACAAAATATGACATGAACCAATAGATCAATAGATCAATAGATTAATAGATCAAGGGTGGGATAGGGAGGGTAGGTTGGGTGGTTTGGTTTACTGATTTGCTGATTTACTGCTTTAGGGTGTGTAAAAACGCAAATTTTTAAGATATAAACAGGAAAAGCATAAAATTTTTAGTAAAAACAAAATGTTTTAAGCAAATAAAACAAATAAATTAAAAAAATAAAAAAATAATAAAAATTTGAAAATAAATCAAAAAATTTAAATTGAAAACAAAAATTAAACACAAAGAATAAATGTAAAATGAAACTAGTAAAATAAAATAGCAAACAACATATTTTAGTTGATGTTTATAAAAAGAAAACGAGATTTGGAAAATAGAAAATGTCAGTCGGAGGCTAAACGAATGTTTACTAACTCAGCACCGCACCGGCTCCAGCACTGGTGCTGGTACCAACTCTGTATCCTTCCTGATTCCTTCCTCCATCTTTCCTCCTTTTTTCTTCTTCCTTCCTCCATCTTCTGTTTTGCATTCCGTGCATTTCTTCGGGGGGGGGACCCCCCTCCGGGGAGGGACCCCCAGACACCATTTACGAACTTACAACCCTCATATTCAAGATGTACACACCCGATAACATATATAAAGACACCAACATTGTTGTTATACGAATGTTTATTAACTCGGCACCTCACCGGCTCCAGCACCAGTGCCGTTGTCAACTTCGACTATTCTGTCTCAGACTCCGACGACTCTTTCCTTCTTCCTTCCTCCATCTTCTTCTGTTTTTGTGTTCTATGCATTTCTTCGGAGGACTCCCTCCGGGGAGGGTCTCCTCCTGACACCCTTTACGAAATTACAACCGTCATATTCGAGTTCTACTACCTTATAAACATATATTTTGATACCAATATGGAACTAAACGAATATTTATTAACTCAGTACCGCACCAGCTCCAGAACCGGTGCCTTTGTCAACTCCGACTCCTCTGACTCAGACTCTTTCTCCGACTCTTTCATTCTCTGACTCCGACTACGACTCCGAATCCTTTCTCCAGATTTCAGACCTACGATCACTTGCCATTTTTAGGGGCCATCACCCCCCTTCGGGGGTGCATGGCAACGTAACCTCGTCTACGACGAGGTTACGTCACCCCCTATGGGGCGTCAAGTTTGAGAGAGATACCATGTTGTAAGCTCTATCCGTTACCAGGTGTTGGTTGGTGCGGTGCAGGGCAATAATAATAATAATAATAATAATAATAATAATAATAATAATAATAATAATAATAATAATAATAATAATAATAATAATAATAATAATAATAATAATAATAACAATAATAATAATAATAATAATAATATAAATAATAATGACAATATAAATAATAATATAAATAATAATATAAATAATAATATAAATAATAATATAAATAATAATAATAATAATAATAATAATAATAATAATAATAATAATAATAATAATAATAATAATATAATAATAATAATAATAATAATAATAATAATAATAATAATAATAAAAATAAAAATAACAATAATAATAATAATAATAATAATAATAATAATAATAATAATAATAATAATAATAATAATAATAATAATAATAATAATAATAATAATAATAATAATAATAATAATAATAATAATAATAATACCTTATACGAAGGGCTTAAACCAAGTTTTAGCCTTCTACGTCAATATCTCAGGTTTGGGGGCCAGCACCTCCCCCTATTTGTTGCATGGCCACGTAGCCTCATCTACGACGAGGTTACGTCACCCCCGATAGGGGTGTCAAGTTTGAGAGAGATACCATGCAGCAAACTCTACCCGTTACTAGGTGAGGTGCGGTGTTTAGCGGTGCTTATCGGTGTGGTGCGGTGATGTCCTTATACGGATATAATATATATATATATATATATATATATATATATATATATATATATATATATATATATATATATATATATATATATATAATATA